>JAHQIW010002904.1:0-17797 GCA_019055375.1 Parelaphostrongylus tenuis | reverse complement strand
TTTTCAACAGGAATATTTATTGGTACTCTCGATTGAAGTTATGCATAAACTTTGAATTTGCAGCGGGCGTTGAGGAACTTGCTCCTCAGCATAAAAGCTAGATTACACCTTTTCTCAGCTTGAATCTAATGTAATGTCTGTTTACAACAACTAACTGCTTGATACAAAAAAGGGAGTGCAGGAGCAGTACTTTGTGCAGCAGAATATACTGCAAGACAGAAAATCGTCAAACGGTGTTATTTCCTTTAATATGGATATTTTGAGTGCTTTCCTTATAATCCTGAGATTTGCACAGACTAAAGCAAACTGGACTACGATATGTGTCGCAGACTAATATAATAAAATCAATTACTGCGAACCAGACGCAAAACAACCTCTGACAGGTGATTGTTCTCCATATTGGATTAGAGCGGTCCCTACGCTATTATTTAACAGTGTCAAGTCTCCGAAACTAATGCATGCTTTTTGATGACCTATATTTTACCTCCTAATTCGTTTTTACTTATCTCTCGAAAACAACCCATATCTCCATGATGAACGAAAATGATTAATGGCAGTAGGAAGAAAATACTGCAACAACACCGACCATTGTACGACAACAGTTTAATTAGTGAACTACAACCGTGTACTGTAAAATACTTAGGCATAGTGGTTTGAAATCTTGTTCAACGACCTAGGTCAAATGATCCTACAAAATCAACGATGAAATATAATGCTTTCCTTTATTCAGCCGCTTTTAAGGGGAGTATGATGTTATAAATATACTCATTGATGTAGAGTGATGTGCAAAACATTTGCAAAGATCGACAGAAGACGGGTTCTGCCCGGCTGATGAGTTTGTAAGGACGAAACACGTGTCTCGGGCTGTACAAGAGCCCTTACCAGACCACATGACATGTTGGCTCAAATAATGATGAAAGGATATATTCAAAGCATTTGCGCTAGCGGGACTTGAACCGGCATTTCATCCTGTTCGGAAACGTGAGCTCTATCTCTTGCATCACCGCCGTCTGTTTTGCCACGACTTTTTCTGCGTTTTATCTATCGACGTAAGAAGAGTGGTTGCCAAACAAACGTCGGTGGTACGAAGGATTGAGCACGCTCCTCCGACAGGTGAAATGCGGGTTCAAGTTCCGCCTGGCGCAGATGTTTTGCACATCACTTGACACCAATGACTTTTAAATCTTATTACGCCAAAGAAAATGTGGTGGTACGTATGCACGCTATCACTTGCATCACCTGTCGCCACGCTGATCGTCGACTGACTCGAGCGGGTACAAGCAACACTTCCATTTTTCCCTATCGTCGTGCAAGAGTTGCACAGTGGCTTCTGTTCGCTCTAGAAATTTGCTGACTATCATATCTTTCTTCTAGTTTTTTTCTTGTGAGGAAATCCGACCACCGGGTCGGTGGTCTTACTATAGAGCATTTGATGTCCAGAGGAATCCAATCGTTACCGCTCTCACTCATCGGTTGTTGTTGAAGCGCATCGCGTGTCCGGCCCACCTTAGTTTCGATATATCTGCGTGGAGAACGGCGCCTCTGATCTTCGATCGTTGACACAGATCTGAACTTCTGATCCTTTCTCTCATTTGTAAGATATGGGATACTTCCAGCACTGACCTTTCGACTGCGCGTTCAATAACGTCAAGCGATCCTTCATTATGTTTACGTAGCGACCAGATTTCTACTGCTTACTTAGTGCAAAGAAAATCGTCTAGTCGAAAAGGGGGCATGGATTCGGATTTTCTTTGTCCTCTTCACTACGTCTACAATGCTCCTAAACGTTCCCCAATTCGCTCGTTTCCTCCTGCTCAACTCAGGAGTTAGGTCCTTCGTCATATTGATTTCACGATCTAGATATATGTAATTGGAGTATTCGGAGATTGTCGCTCCGCTGAGCTTCAATAGGCCATTCAAATTCGGCCTTTCCTCATAAAGATAGTTTTCGTTAGATTCAGTTGAAGACCAATCCTTCCACAGGCGTTGTCGAAATCGGTCAACATTCGTTCTGTATGGCTGATGTTTGGTGTTATGAGGACGATATCATTAGCAAAGGAAGATGGTTTGATTGTCGATCCTCAATTTCACTCCCATATCGTCCCATTCTAATGTTTGCATGACGTTTTAAAGGGTGGCAGTGAATAATTTTGCCAAAATTGTATCGCCTTGCCGAACCCCTCTTCTTACGTCGATGGTAATATTGTTGTAGGATGGCGACATTTTGCTTGTGATATCTTTATATAGCTCGCGAAGAATGATTATGTGCCGAGTAGGGACGCCCTGGTTATCCAAAGGCTTTATAGCCTCTTCCGTTTCCACTGACCCAAGGGGTATCTTTAAATCGATGAAGTGAGCCAGGGCGGTAATTTATACTGTCCTGAAAATTCAATGAGTCTTGTAATCGTGAGGATGTGGTCTATAGTACTAAGTCCTTTTCGGAACCTTGCTTGCTGGCATGGCTGCCTTTCGTCTAGTGTTCTGTCAATCCTGTTTGGGGAATAGTTTATAGACAGCGGACAACAAGCAGATTGGGCGATAGTTGCCTATGTCGTAAAGGTCTCCCTTTTTGAACAACAACACGGTCTTTCTGATTTCCATTGAACGGGAATCTTGCAATCTGACAGGTAGCGAGTGAGTAGCCAAGCCAGGGTGTTGATAAGAATTGGCGGCAGGCTCTTCAACTGTTGTGGTCTAATCCTGTTTGGATAGGGTGCTAGTTGTGCTTTCACCGACTATTATAGCATGTCAAATTTTGAAAGGGAGGACAGGTGGAACGACATATTCATCCTCTTTCAATTTATATGACGGCAACAGGACATGGCTAGTGAAGAGATCCGAGTAGTATTGGTGAATGATTTCCTCCGTAGCCTTCTGGAAGTTGTAAGTGTCCCGTCAGAGTACCGGAGTGCAGTCATCTTGGTCATATAATTGGCGAATCCCCGCTGAACTCTGCGAATGCTCTTCCCAACTTTTGCCATAATGGCTGCTCGTCTATCTTTGAGGACTTCTTTCATCGCTTCTATGCAACGTTTCGCAAGTTCGTACCGCATGCACGCTATCTGAATAATATTAAGCATAGATAGTGTCAGCCGGCGCTTTTGAGTTGTAGGAAATATGGATGTCAACAGAAGATAACTGTAACAAAGCTTACTTCTCATTTCTCATTAAGCAAAAGAGAGGATCCAAGTGTGATAATCTCTTCTCACTGACACAAAACGGAACTCTGAACAATAATAAAGGAAACACTTTGGACCTTACACGGAATCGTGTCGCAGAGAGAGCAGGGGCAGCACATCAGCGTCCGTAGTGCCAAGGATGCCATTATGAAGATATCGAGCACCCACTTGGATGAGGTAGTTGTTCCACTCTTTTCCATTTAAATGAGATGAGCTGTCACAAAGTGACGTCTTGATGGACATCTTATGTATTGGCCAACTCCGCGCTGTACCCGTGAACATTTGCGGAAGTCTTCCAAGATCTTTTTTTCTCACTTCAAATATCATATAACTATTCGATAGCTTGAATCTCGATAATTGCCATAGTGAAGTTAAAATTTTCTCGTAGCGCTGCAGCAGCAAAGAATAAGATCACATTTTTCACGCTCTCCACTCACTGTCCTGATGTTTTTTCCTCAATCTATCAGTAATCATTCAATAGCTTAAATTTCAGCAATCCCGATCTCGCATTTGCTTCCTAAAAAGGCTTTTTCATAGCGCCGTAGCAGTGGGAATAAAATTGAGTCTCTTAGTCGGCATGCAATTTATCGATTAAGGAGTGCGAACCACAGACCTCCCTTTTTGAGGGATCCTGCCCGGTTAGTCGCGAGGGCCCGTGGCGCATCCTCAAGTGGTGGATAGGGAAATAAACGCGACCAAAAGCAGCCATGTGCTTCCTAGAGACGCAAGTGGATCCGGGCGATGAGCTCCCTGCTTCTGCAGCGCCGACTTGGCAAAACTCTATTTCTACGAGTCAAGTCAGCCAAAACCTTGCAATCAAGCGGCTGGGAAGTACATGGGAGGCGGTTAAAAGTCACCTCAAACAAATAAGCTCCTTCCGCTCCTCCGAGCGAGACTGGCAAGCTACTCGTGAGTACCCAGCGCCCACGTTTAGGTTGTGACAAGCTATATGTTGGGCATTGAAATGCCAAAAACAGTAACAAATATGGGCCCCATTCCCCTGATCCCGAAAGAGCCACTGGTACGACAGCGTCAGGAAGGACGAGTACGGAGAGGTTGCTAAAATTTCAGAGCCAAACTAGGTGCCAAGATCGAGGCGGACTAAAATGACGATCTGTACCCACAATGCAAGAACCCTTGATCACGAATCCGCTGTAGAAGATCTATTGATTCAAGCAAGAACGATAACGTGCGACGTCATTGGCCTGGCCCAAGCGAGAAGGCGCCATCCTTTTCACGCTGTTTATGACACCGGGAGAAGAACTGTTCCTTTGAACATGCGATAGCAGAGGTGTCGGCGGAGTTGGCGTCCTCGTCAAATGGAATTTGACCGTGAACATCGATTCGTTTGAACAACTAACAACCCGCATCGGACGATTACGGTTGAAACGATGTGGTACAATGCTGGCTTTAACTATCTTCGTTGCTTGCGCACCAACATCGAGCTATGACGAAGGTGAAATCGAACTATATAGACTTCGAAAGATTCTTCAAAGAAGACCATACCTTCTTCCTCTTCACTTAACGCGAAAATTGTACGTAGGAGAACATCTAAAGAATGTCACATTGGGACTCACCGACTAGAGTGAAATGAACAGGATGAAAGGCTATTCGAGTTAATCATGACGACCCAAATAATCCATGGTAACTCGCAATTCCAAAAGCCTCACTCTCAGCGATCGGCGTGAGAATCTCTCAATAGAGAGTACCATAACGAAAAGACTACATCTTAGTAAATCAAAGGTTTTGAATAACCGATGTCGCTGTTGTTTTAAAGTCCTACGCGAAATCAGACCATCGCCTCCTTCGCGCAACGTTCCGTTTTTTCGAGGAGAGGAGAGAAAGCCGCTAAATTCAAACAACGAAGTCCCAGAACTACCACAAACTGGGATGTATTCAAATCATTAGTTAGCTCTTGGGAAGATACCGTTGTCGACAACATCGACGAAAAATACGACCGGTTTGTAGAATGTCTTCACCTAAGTGCTATGAAAGCCGAAAGTCTTAAAGCCACGAAGAGACGCTTGTCTCAGCAGACACTCGAGTTCATACGTCATACGCTGATACGTCAACATGGAATCGCACGAGCTGCAGGCAACCAACCTTACGTCTAATCTTGCGTGACACTGCAGAGAAGCGATAAAAGAAGACCTCAAAGAGAGACGTGCAGCAGTTATGGCAGAAGCTACAGGAGCTGGGAGGAGCATTCGCAAAGCCCAGCTAGGCCTCACCAATTATAAGACTAAGATGATTGCGCTCCGATGCCCTGACGAGACACTTACAGCTTCCAGAAGGCCAATAGAAAAAATCATCCACCAGTACTACTCAAATTTCTCCGCTAGCCATGTCCCCTTCCCATCATGTAACTTAAAAGAGAGTGAATATGTCGTTCCACCGGTCCATCCATCCTAAATCCGACATGCCGAATCGTTGATGAAGAAAAGGACAATACCCTTTCCAGACAGGGTTAGACCACAACACGTGAAGAACCCAGTGGCAGAAGCTGTTCTCATCAACACTCTGGCTCTTCACTGCACACCTGTCAGAATAAAAGGTTTTTATTCAATGGAAAATCAGCAAGACAATGTTGTTGTTCAAAAAGGTAGACCTTTTCGACAAAGGTAACTATCCTCTAGTCTGCTTTCTGTCCGTTGTCTATAAACTCTTCACTCAATTCATTTCAAAGCGGATTGACAGAACATTGGACAAAGTACAGCGATGCGAACAAGAGGGTTCTGAAAAGAATTTAGTACCGTACACCACATCCACACGATTACAAGACTCATCGAAGTTTCATGAGAATACAAAATACCGCTCTGTCTCACTTTCACCGATCTGAAGATAGCCTTTGACTTAGTGGAACCAGAAGCTTTATGGAAGCTTTGGATAATCAGGGAGACCCCGCTCGGTGCACAACCATTATACAACAGCATCATCAACGACGTAAGAAGAGAGGATCGACTTGGAGATACAATTTTGCCAAAATTTTCACTGCCACGCTCTAAAACGTCATGCGAATATTAGAATGGGACGATGTAGGAGTGAAAATTGGCGGTCGACATTTAAACCATCTTCGCCTTACTGATGATATCGTCCTCATAACACCAAGCATCAGCCATGCGGAACGAATGTTGACCGCTTTCGACAACGCCTGTGGAAAGATGGGCTTCAATCAAATATAACGAAAACGATGTTCATGAGGAACAGATGGGTTTTGAATGCCCCACTCACGCTCAGCGGTGCGAAAATCTCCGAATGCTCTAGTCACTTCTATCTAGGTCGTGAAATCAACATGATGAACGACCTAGATCCAGAGTTGAGCAGGAGGAAACGAGCGGCTTGGGGAACGTTTAAGAGCATCGAAGATGTAGTGAAGAGGACAAAGAACATCCGACTCCGTGCCCACCTTTCGACTCGACAATTATCCCTGCCCTAACGTATGCAGCAGAAACTTGGTGGCTACGTAAGCGTGATGAAAGATCACTTGGTGTTATCGAACGTGCAGTCGAAAGTCGATGCTAGGAGCACTCCGTATACAAATGAGAAAAAGGATCCAAAGTTTTGACGCAAATCAAAGATCGAAGATTAGAGGCGCCGTTTTACACACTAGGATATCGAAAATATGGTGGGCTGTGCACGTGATGCCTTCAAGGACAACCGATGGACGAGAGCCGTTACCGAGTAAGTTCCTCGGGACATCAAGCGCTCTAGGAGGACCACCGACCCATTGGTCCGATTTCTCCACGAAAGATATAGAAGGAAGATATGATGCTCAGCGAATCCCAAGAGCGAGGAGGACCCACTGAGCTACACTTCCACGCCATAGGGAAAAATGGAAGTGTTGCTGGTACCCGCGCAAATCACTCGATGATCAACGAAACTACAGGTGATACAGGTGACAGGTGACAGGATTTGAAAAAAAACGCGTGTGGCGCAGCTTTATTCTTTAGCTTTTATAGGATTTCATTTCCTCATCATTTCCCGAACAGCCTGAAATATGGGGCCGTGTCTCCGATGACAGTAGGAGTTTTTGAGAGGCAATCTAATCAGATGGCTTGAAAGATAAACGAAAATTAATGACTTTTAGACAGGAGTGTTTGGTTTGGTCTCAAAAGCACTGCTGTACTGTCCCTGCGATATGACCCAGCCTTGCGGTTTGCCGTGTTTCTCACACACCTTGGCTTTTATGGGTGCTCGGCTCTTCGTCGTGTTCTGAGTCACACCATTTACATTGTTGTAAGTGCCCAAATTTCTTAATGTTAGACAAATATTACATATCACTTAATTGGTGAAAAAGAAGGGGACACGATTTTTTCTTAGAATGGATGAAAACTCTACGAGAATTATAAAGGCAAATCTTATAACCTTCAGTAAAAGAGAATCTTTAACCGACTTGCTAGGCCAACTGTTTGGCACAATGATTGTCATAATGTGGTTTGTATCCATCTATTGCCACCTCGCCATTGCCTTGAACAGACTCATCGCCATCATATTTCCTCTACAAGTTTCCAGTCTACTGACTCAAAGAAAAACCGCTTTCGTAGTTCTGATCTGCTGGATGCTAGGTTTCTCTCGCATCGCACCTCGTGTTGAGTAAGTTTTATTAATTTGTAGTTAATGGGATTCATGGTAACTGAAAGCCCAAAAGTCAGTAGCAATTACATTGAAGAAGCAATAAGACTATACTTTTTGAGCCCTAAATATACACTTTTCTTCGAACTAAAAGTAAAAGGATGAAATGACCTTTGTTGAGCAATCGGTTAAGCATAAGTATTTATTCAATCCTACTGATCACGAACGAATCTTCAGTTAAAATAGACTTTCGAAGCTTAATCGGTATTGAAATTTTTTAGATTTACTAGCATATCTGGTACCATTTGTTTGCAGAATTCGCTTTCGACTTCAAACAGAGTTAAGTTCATGCGGGAACTAAGAAATTCTATAAAAGCTGCACCAACATTCTATTTCTTTCACAATACATTATTGATATCATTGCCAAATGGAATGCCTGAGTTTCAAAACCTCTCTTTTCGGGCAATGATGTAATTAGAAAGGCCAATTTTAATATCTCGAAGTCTGTTACGCCAGTGGATTGCACACGTTTCGACGTTTTCGCTAGTTTCGTCAGGGCTCCACGCCCCCCAAACCCTCCTTGGTAGGTATGGGAGGTTCAGGATGATGAGATTTGGCAAAGCGGCGTAACAAAATTAAGACGGCTAAGAGTTGCCTTTCTACATAAAACTATGAATCTTTATAGTTTCTGTGTCACAAAATGTACGTGGTTGATTATAAGCATGTTACGGTATGATGTCTGCACAGATCTTGAAAAGCTGACCTCTACATTGCATGTTAGTTTTCTTTTAGCCGAAAGATATATCACTCTCCTCGATACAATTGGGTGGTGAATGAAAGTGTAAAAAGTGTGAAATCATTTCCACCATCGCAAGCTTCTACGGCACCCAAACAGTTGTGATCTTGATTTTTCTACTCGACAGCGCTACACTAATCTGCTCGAGAGTCAAACATAAAGTTATTTGTAAATAACTGATTACGATCACTGTATCGAAGCAAAAGCAGACACCAGTAAACCGTGAATCCCCTCCCCCCCCCATTTTCATGCAGAACGAGTATCGATCTATTGTTATTTGCAATTTTCTGACCTTTTTGTGAGAACACAACCACAATTACCTAGTATCATCATTAGCTGATAAGTATCGAAACAGAATTTTTGAAACCGGCTTTCCGTTTGAGTGAAATGCATCGATACATCGTCTTTCACAACTTATCGACTCAGGGTGACATCAAGTCGTTTCTAATGCCATTTTACCGTATAAGAAAAAGAAGTTCGTGTTTAGTAGAGAATCACCAGGCGAACAAGTTTCGCAGTTTCCGTTCAGAAGCACTCAGCTAAACGTTATCCATTTTTGAAGATTACCACTACTTGTCGGTAATCTAGTTTTCGTCGAAGAAAATTTTTCCTGATGATAACATACAAGTCAAGCAAGATTCTACCAAGACTTTGTTGAGTTTTGATTAAGATTATGTGCTTTCTTTAAAAGGTTCAGAATGCTCAAGCTAATCGTGCCCGAATAGCCAGATTTCGTTTGAAAATTAGGGTATATTGCTGGTCAGATTAACTTTCATAATTCCGATGGTATATAGTCCGATGTTGCTCAAAGGAAAGACACCAAAGGGATGTGCGTTTTTTCAAACAGGTAAATCGCTCAGCCAACTATTGCACCCTAAGGAAAATCTAGGCCTTTGAAAGAACTGCCGCGCATATGTAGCAGCTAGTGTGCCAAAATGCGTTATTTATCAACCAGCAAATTTGTATTCGCTACCTTCGTCCGTCGATCGTTGGGATAGGGGGCTTATTCTTCACTGAAACATTTGCGTCGGAACTGTGTTGCGCCTTAGATGGGTGAGCTCAATATTGGTCTACTTTCAACATACTTTTTGGAGTGATTCAATTGGAAGGCATCTTTTATAAATGTATAAAAAACCTCTTTTCTATAAAAGACCGATCAAGAGCATTCAGACATAAAATCCATTTGAAGGACATACAATTTTTGCAAAATATTACCAACTAATTTCAAGCTCTCCGACATAATGAGCCGATTTGTGCCGCTCCAGTCATTCTAATCACTTTCTAAATAGACTATCCATATGCGCGAACTTTTGTACCACAACGGTAACACGAGGAAATATTACCGCATTGAAGTAGTAGACTTGTTGACACAGAGCTGTTTGTTATAGATAGTAAGAATTTCATAGGTAATTCCACCAAAAACAGTGTATAATAAGAGAAGAGCGTTGTTTTTCTTGATTTCTTCTCGGTGTGGAATTGCAAGTTATAGAAAAGGAAGAAATCTGTAGTTTTTTCTTTTCGAAAATGTATTCTTTGCCATTTATTTTGAAGGATTTATCAAAACCCCGCTCATCTGCAATATGCCTCGTAATTATTATTTAAGCCAACATGTCATGTGGTCTGTTATGAGCTCTTGTAACACGTCTTCCTGCCTTGCAACTTCGTCAGTCAGACAGGCCCTTCGTCAAATAATCATTACGAGATATATTGAAAAGTGGGCTTGGTCTAAATAACACACTCGAAATGAAAGGTATAATATTTCAAAATAACCAGCCAAGAGCAATCGAGTGTTGGAAATTGCTGATCCTGTGATTTTTCACTTGAAGGAGGTTGTGTTAATCGTTCGTTGTCGCTAGCTCTTAACAGGGGATGTAGGAGCCCTCCAGTGAGCGTTGGCTAAAGCCGAAAGGCCTGCCCGACTGACGAGGCTACGCGGTCGAAACGCGTGTTGCACAAGAGCAAACCACATGACATGTTGGCTTAATCATGAGATGTATTTTTGCATCCATTCGTTAATTTGATTTCATCATGGCTTGCATGCTATATCTTATAGTGAGTTAAGTTACAGCTTCATCATTGTTCTGCTTCATCTTCGCCTCTCTCAAATCGGTGTTAACATAAAGGTCATAAAGCTGTCAATGATAAGCACGTTTAGCAAAAAGTTTCGGAAAATTTTAAAAAGCTTCTTTTCTATGCGCAAATTAACAAAAAATGAAGCTAACTTTCTTCAAAGTATAGACCACCATTGTCTACGATATTCTACCATTGTTCTGCAAGATCTTGAATTTGCTGGAAGCACTATTCCGACTCCCTTGGATGGAAAGACTTTTGCCATTCTTCTCCAATTTTTTGAGTGATCCAAATCGATGGCCATTCAAAAAGTGTTTCCCCGATTGAGAGAGGCCACAGTCAAAGCTCATGCCGATTCTATCGAGGCTCTCGTAAACATGTCAAACTGGTGCAACTTGTTGACAGCGGTCCACTGCAAAGCACCAAGCTTTCCAGCCAAATCACGAGTGTTCAATGAAAGCTCAACAATGAAAACGGCTTGCAAGTCACTTTCATCCAAAACGTATGGCTATTCAGAACGAAGCATACCTTCGAGATTGAAATTGCCTTCCTTGAGTCGCTTAAGCCATATGCCCACAGTCGATTTCGTCGCCGTACCAGCACTTCACTCTCATTAATCTCATCGACGGCTTTGAGAATCGTTAAGCTTTTTCTGCCATAATGGCGGATCGAAACACGCTAGCATACTATTAAATAGACATTTCGGAGCTGAAATTATTAAGCCAAATAATATTTGTACTGTATCCGATCCGACTGTGAATTATGACGAAGCCTTTTCACAAGAATGTACTATTGCATACCATACCATGGAAAATTATCAGTAAAAACGGCCCAAAAATATAAAAAAATAAAAACTTTCAAAAATTTCTTAAAACTTTTCGCTTATGCTAATAGTCGTGTTGCTTTTTCATGAACTAGGAGCAGGAACTCTGACACCCCAACACTCTCCCGTTCATTTACTTAAAGTAAATTGTTTGCAGATGGCTGCCACCACCTCCAATAAGAGAAGGAATAAGCAAGCATAGGCGTAGTAGTTGTGATGCAGCTCAAATGGGAACGCAGAAGATGAAAAACCTATTAGTTTGCTGGTACTGTTTTCCGATAATATCTTGATTGTGTTTGGCTGATATGTTGACAACTTTGTATAGGTGAAAACTCCTCACGGAGCAGTGGTGAAAGAATTTACTGCGAAAGAAAAATCTGAACTAAAATTTACAACAAACTAATGACAAAATGGGTAGCAATGATAGTGAATGTTAAAAAAATATTCTGAAGCAGTCGATGAGCATCCTTTACTTCTCTCCTCGAATAAGCCACGGACAAAATAAAGGGTTCAAATTTCTCTTCTATTGATTGATCAGTTTGCCGGTGCTTTGCCGACGTAGCTAAACAACGCGTTGATACCTGAACAGCGGAGGTTTCCATAACACATGAATTTTGTGCACCACAAGTATTGCATGAATTTCTATTAATGCAACTGATATGCGCAATGTAAAAGCAGATTTTGCAGCTCTGACGTCCAACAAATGCGGCTTTTGGAGACTTTTGGGAACATATTAATAGCTTATGGAATTAGCATTGAAAGTGACACAGTAGAATCATAGTGTGATTAAAACACGTAAATAAAGGTATAAAGAAAAGGCGCTAAATTGTGTTCAGGAATATGCAATAATTATTCACGGAAACTGCCTCCAACAACAACGGACATCATTGCAGCTTACACCAACAAACTGGATTAATACTTAGGAGTAAGTTGAGGATCGTGAAAAACAGATCACCTGAATGACCAAGTGGATATTCAAAGTATTCAGAAAATGATCGAATCGTGTACAACACGACAATATTCAACGAAAATTATTGTTACACACTATATCCTTCAATCGCTATGTTCATTCAGCTGAGTACATGGACTCGTACGCGAGCAATCTGTGCATAAACTGCGCAAAGAAGCCTTTGGTTGTATACAAATTTTTAGTCCTTCAATTGAAAGCTTACGACATTGGATAACCTACTTCGCTGCTTATGTAATCATTACCAATCGCTGTAGCTCAATGTGAATCAGAAATAAACTTAGATAAAAGGATGAAATATGAAATTTCGGTTATGAGAACACGGTGAAGGTGCACTTGCGACAGGTATATGCTTATCATTATGGAGCACATTGAAAGGTGTAAGTATAGAAAGGATGAAACCAGAATATACGTGAGGATATAGAATATTTTTGATTTGAAGTTTAGAGGACATAAGAGTCATAAAGACCAAGGAATGCAGCCTATATAGAAAAACGGGTACTTTTCCGCTGTTGAAAAGTAATTCTTGCCCTATCAGGTTAAGGCTTAAATCATTCTTTTAGACTATATTGAGCGTTTTTTAGCGAAGTCAAAGAACAGTCGATGAGGTGCATCGTTTCTCTTAAGAAGTGGGCGCAGCAACCTTCGCGCCAAAACGCTGCCTCATTCATATATTCAGGTGGATTGCCAGTATTCCCCATAAAGGAACGGACAAGCAAGCATGAATTATGAAGTGAGGGCTGCGACAGAAATATTCATGAAAAAATGGAGAGCGTGCTACTATGATGATATTTTTAATGACACTTTTATTGTATTTAGACGGCACCCTTCTGTTGAAAATTCCGGTCCGAAAAATCACGGAAAGCATGAGTGTACTGCGTTGTTTTTATTACGGAGTGGTCCTGATAAGAAAGTGATTATGGAATGTTTATAATAATTAACATCTTCATTGCTGCCTTTATAGCACTACCGGCATTTGAAAGATCAAGGTTGAGTAAACATCGGCATCGATAAACAGTAAATCCTGCCTTTTGTTTCGAGTGCTTTCTTAAGATCACGCTCAGATTTCAATATGTCCCGTAACTATAATTTGAGCCTGCATGACATGTGGTTTGATATATGGGCTGACTTATAGGGCGCGATACACGTGCTACAGCTTTGACGGTCTCATCTCTGCCTATGGATGGCGGTAGCCTTTCGTCTTTTGCCAATCCTCTCGGGGTGCTCAGTCCCCTATACTAAGAGTGAGCGACACGAACATTTTAAACTGTATGTTAAGCGACGTTATCACTGAACACACAGTGTTGTACACTCGATTGCTCTTGGCTGGTATCGTTAATATAGCATACCTTCTGTTTTGAGTGTTTTTTTAAAACCACTTTCAAATTTCAACATGTCTCGTAACTCAAATAATAGTTACTCAACATGCTGCATCCTTGTTTAGCCGGTTTTTGGTAAGCATTCTTCAATCTTGGCAACATACTTCAGATTTTTTGAGAAATGTCCGTATATTTTCTGCAATTTGTGCTCATATTGCTAAACTAAGCCTACTCAGATGAGAACTCTACTCTGAGATACAGAATAATCCAGAACACTCGTGATGTTTCCCGACAATATCTTGGACTTCTAAAAATTTTCCAAACACGGGCGGTTTGGAGTTTAATGCGCAAACTCTCATAGAGGGCGCTTTCTAAATTTTGTCTTTGCGATGGTGACTGCGGTCTAAAGACGAGTAAAGTTGTGTTTTGGTGTTTTTGAACTATTTTCAAGAGCATTACAACATTTGCTCCAAGATTACATTTGGCGTTAAGCTAATCACAATCATTTCAAATTAGATCAATGGCCAATCACGTAGACAAATGGATGTGGAAGTTGCCATTTTTATTGACAAGAATTTACACAACCCAAGGTTTGAGGCCAATACAGGCTAATCTGTTTTAGGCTAACTCGGGTTGAGCGCATACTGCAAGCAGTGCTTCTGTAAAACAATCAATCGATACAGCTATACTCTGCACTGGTCAGTTGAATGACTTCACATTACAAGCCATTTTTGAGATTTTCGTAAAACATGCAGCCGAAGTACAAATGCGTGGCTGATCTATTCTAAACCATGTGAGCACCTTAGAAGAATGGTTTCTTTATTAATCAGGCTTGTAGCACGAGAATGTCAATGAAAATTTCACTAACAACTACGTGTCACAAGCTTTATCACCGAAGAAATTATGACTCTTTGATCATGCTAAGGTTAAGGGGAAGTCAATTTATGATACATTGTAGTGTGGGAATCAGCTGGAACAGATTTTTTGTCATTTGCGCTACAGTAATACATCTAAACGAACAATTACGCTGAGTGGTGTGCAAAACTTTGACGTCAAGCGGGACTCGAACTCGAATCTCATACATTTGGGTACGTACTTTAACTTGTAATATTATCCACATATCCATAAATCATACATATATCCAGATTTGCCAACGTGACTGGGTTCAATGTTGATATCGCCTAACAGGCCAACCGTTGGCGTTCGTTGCTGACAGAATGATGCGTTGTAGCGTTAAAAGGCGTCGCTAGATTTAAAGTCAAGCAAACCCGCACTTCACCCTTTCGGGGGCACGTGCTTTAACCAATGCGAGTTCAGGTCCCAGCTGATGCCAGAATTTTGCACACCACTCAACATCATTGAGTATATTCATAATATCATACCATCGTTTAAAAGAGGTTAAATACAAAACATTCTGTTTCATTACAACAAACTCTGAAAAATGACAATGTTGAGTGAGAAAGCTCTCGAAATTGATTAGATAATTCGTAAATCAATGAAATATCTTTTTTGAGTGCTCTGTAAACTGTGACCGTCAAAATACCGAAAGACCATGGTTAGTGCTTATTTAATAAATGATATATCTGATGCTTGCTTCTCAGCCAAGCAGGTGTTCTTGAAAAGATCACGACAACGCGCGAAGAGAAAAGTGGGATCTATAATTGTCTTCATGTGATAGCCGACGATTTTGCGATAACAGTATAGTGTGCGCTGTACATTATACCCAGTCACTTTGACGAGTGATAAAAAGCAAACTTCTTCATCGATTGCGTATGCCAGATGAACAGATTATTTTAAGAGATTGTGAGGAGCGCATCTCTGAATTGAATAGCAAATGTAGGTTTACGAAGCTGTAAAAGCTATGAACAAAAACTGTGTTTGCTTCCGGGATACTTTACGTGCTCCACTATCGTTTATGCCTGGCCCTATAGTAGATTTTGATAATGTTCGATAGCTCCGGAAGTGTAGATTTGAAAACTAGTTTGACTTTCTTAAACTGACTTTTTAGTGAGCTGAAGCGAATGATTTAGGATTACATTTCACACTCTGAGTGAACATCTAGCCTCTCAAGCTTCGCAGTGGGTGTTTTTGGTGATTTCTTTAGTGAAATATGCCCCCCCCCCCAGATACAATTTATGATCATAAAGAATGATACGTTAATAAAGGCCTTCTATAAAACTCCTTTATAGTAAAAAAAAATTTGCATGCTTTTTCAAAGCTAATGTGGCATCAAGAGGAAAATAAGGTGTCTCCATTTCTAACTTCTTATTTTTTGACGATATGCATCAGTGTAAAACCCAAACGAATTTTTTTACGATTTATGACTTTCCCATGAAGCTTATGTGGTGTGACTTTTAGCACGTAGTGAAACAAGCTTTCATAAAGCCCACAGCCATCAATTTTGTAGAGTAACTTCTCTGGAGGAAATGCATATTCCTCACCCATATTTTCCAAGATTTCTACTGATGCTCTTAATCTTTTGTATGAAATATCTATTCAGCATACAATAAATTACACAATAACCACCGATCATAGCAGTTCACCATAAAAATATCAGTACCAGTCAATATTCACCCACATTGCATAGAACTCTGCTTGTTACATTCAGCAAATTATGAGTTCTACAACAATAGGCGGCATTTTTCTAAAATCATTTGTTCTCGGTTCATAAGTGCCTTCACTATTACACGACATGATTTATCAACCTAAATTATACAAGTTGGCGAACGTCAAAACGCCTAACAACACATCTCCAATGAGCAGTATTGAAACAAAGTAAACAAAGATACTTTTTGCATCGACTGCACCTCGTATTTACTCTTTTAGCTTTGTTTCAAGAATAAGCAGTATTTAAACGTTTTATCAATTTTCTGTTACATCTAATACAACGTCCACGATGTGAAAAAGTGACTTCAAGAATAGGCCTAAGAGTCGCCTGTGGAGCGACATGATCTTGTAAGTATTTGAAATAAACATCCATCTTGAATTCGGTGAACGGAATTTTTTGCACGCAATCATTGTAGGCTTTCGACGCACATCAGGCACATATGCGTCAACAGGTGGAAGAACAGGCGGATGTACTTGAACTGTGAAATTAGATATTGCGAAGCAATATCGCAGCAAAATGCACTCAGCATTTACATGTCTTCCTGGTGTATGAGCAATGAGCAGCCATTTGGTCAATGAATCGACGAGCGATTTGTGCTTGTTGTAAATACCCATGACCTCATACTCCTGAGAAAGGGTTCCTAAGAGATGGATGGCTGCTCCAACGATTTTTCAGGTGTGGTAGCTTCGCAACACTCATCTGCATACATAAAGCTATGAATGTCCCCATTTCTTCCACAGTGGTTCCTATCAATCGGCGTTCTTCTAAGTGCCATAGATATTTGTCACTCTACAATCAACTCCCAAAGATCGGTTATGAGCAGTTCATAAAAATGATCTGGTTGCCGAAACCCGGTAACAATACTGTGTTGGACACCTGCCGTTGGGTCATCGAAGGACAGGACGGCGGGTGGCTGCACATTGGTGGCTCAATCACCAACTGCAATGTCAACATTTAGAAGAGCTCCTTGTGCATCGTCAGTTCTGCCATCGTCATCCTCAAAACCGTGTTGAGTGTGTGTACGTTTTTGTCTACGCTCGCGTCTGACAAAACGATAACGGTGTGACAGCTAGTTAGTGAGAATGCTACGGAGCAATCAATGAATTTGTATATTCTAACGTTCGCGCACAAGCGCTATGACTTTAATCTATGTGATTGATTTGCTCGATGTATACATCTGGCAAAAGTCCGCAGTACGTTTTTGGACGCAGCGTGTAAGGCTTCAAGTTTCATTAGTGTAGAAGACATTTAATTCAAAGTGTTTATTTAGGCATGACTTCTCTCACAATGTTAACAAACTAGCAGCTTTACGATATCATCCATAACCGATAACATCAACAAATAGTAGTTTTACAAAATTCCTCAAACATACGAATCCAATATCGGACAATAACCTAGAAAATAAACATAGTTACACGCGGTACAATTACATTACCCAGAACATGGCAATGGCTAGTATAGCT
>JAHQIW010002900.1:0-34307 GCA_019055375.1 Parelaphostrongylus tenuis | reverse complement strand
TCGGAGTGGAGACCCAACCTACATGCGAATCCGAAGACCCTGGTGAATGATCGATGAGAGGAAACAAGCTGAATATAAGAGTCCTGCGATCCCCAAAATTCGAATGAAAACGGTCCATTTGAAATAAAAACCATGAAAATATGGTGATTATGGAAAGGGATCCGATCTTTTCAAAATTCTACTTTGTCTAGAAATTGGAAAGTCAGCCACTAGAGGAAGGACTATGTCAGTTTTGCGCAGCCAAAAGTCTGATTGGATTTAAAAAAGTACTTATACACGTACATCAGTGTTAGCAGAGTGATAGCAGAAAAGGAGCCCAGGTTGTGCAGTAGTTAGTATGCGCCTTCGGAAGGGTGAGACGCGGGTTCTATGCTCGCCGGAGGCTCAGAGTTCTGCTCATCACTCAGCAAGCTTGGGTTCGTAGCTATGACACACCGGTACATTTCCACGAAGTTTTTTCTATCACTATTAATCATACATATTAGAATATATAGAGGGGAATAGTTACACATATTAGAATATTTAGAGTGGAATAATCACACATATCAGAATAAGAGAGGGCTTCAGGTACGTCAGATACGACTCTAGAGATGCGTCATGAATTCGAGTCCATTCAAGACATCGTAGATATGAGTGAGTGCATATCTGCCTATTACACTGACATGTCAGGCTTAACAAGTCAATACTACTGTCTCAAACAATTCTGCGGTACTAATTCACCGGAGTCGAAGAAGTCGGTAAGGCTTCATGAAAGCGGAACGGAGGTTCGAACTATTGACCACCCGTGTGTCGCACTGGATCTGCAGTCGCTGCGCTGCACGTCCATGACATGCCTGAATAAGTGAAGTGACGCCGCAGGGCGTAAATAGGGGCGTGCGCGCCGTTGCGGTGATACGGTAGTCATCTTGACGCGCACGCCGTTGCGGCGATACGATAGGAATCTTGGCGCATACGCATCACTATCGCCACCCGGATGCGGTCGTCGTCGTCGTCATCGTCCTCGTCGGTATAGGAAAAAAGTTTCCTATCTTTTATTTCTTATTTTCAATCTTTTCTTTATTTTTATTCCATTTTTTGTTTCATACTAGTTTTTTTGGATCTGTTGTAATTCGAGTTCTCTTTTTGTAATCTGCCCATCCGGAGGGACTCCCTCTTCCGCGGAATGGGTTCCCCTGCTCACCAGTTCTGACTTTTTTTCCTACTTTCTTGTCTGATATAAAAAATTCTGATTCTAGCGGTGACTGAGAATATTTTAGTTGCATACTTTAAGAGATTTTGATGTTCTCTTTTTTAGTTATTTCATCATCTCAGCCATAACTTCTCGGCCCTACTTCCTTACTTATCTAAATAAAAGATGACGAAGAGGTTCACTTCGTAGTTACTCGATTATTATGACCTTCGCAGAGAATTAAGTGGTAATAGGTGACATCGAAAACACAGAAAGAACCACCCGAGCACAACAAAGTTATTCGGCTTTTGTGGAGAGTTGTGGTCTCATCAATTTTTAAAATATTGTTTGCATTGATTTTTTTTGGATAAAATGTTACGAACTCACGCTTAGGCATGAGCTTAGGCTTAGGCTGAAAAAAAGTCAATGGGCTCACAACTTTCCACCAACGTCAAGAATTCTGATGCTGACGTGGGTATTATTGATGGTTTGCGATTTTGAATTTTTGCTGCTTTGTTATTCTTTCATATCCTCTAATGTTTGAAGACTCAGTTTAGTCTTATATCGATTAACATCAATCTTGCAGAGATCGCTGTCAGTTTTGTGCTTTATTTTACTTTTTTGGATTCCTTCTTTTTGTTTCAAATCCTCATAGATACTCTTTCTCTTCTTTGTCATACAACTGTTCTCTTTATTCATAGTGCTTTATGCATTTGCTATTCAAATTCTACTCTGCATAAATCATGCTGTTTATCTGTCTTGGGGAGGCGTGTATTGTTTTTCACACACGCGACTCTTCGAAAGGGCTCTTTTATATCATTTGTTTGGAGCTTTGAGCGTTCTTCTCTGATTACTACATCAGTACTTATTTCAGTGCAATGATTAACGACCCTGTGTGACCGGTTTGTCTCGAATGAATATTCAACAGCTATGGTTGGAATAATGAGTGAAATGATTTTGATATCCTTATATTTAGCAAAGTGACACCTTTGCTTCTTCTTATGTTGATTTTATAATGTTCTACAGTTGAATTCCTATCAAAATCCTATCCTTTTGATGTTCCGATCACCCATGTGCATAGTGCAATTTTTTGCCTGATGTTAGCAGAGATATGTGGTAATCCCTACTCTTTATTTTTCCTTATCCATCCATATATTGCTCTAATCATACTGTTAGTTTATTGTTCATATAAAGGCCTAACTTCCTACGTCTGAGACGTGACATTGTGAACATGTAGATACTACGATGTATCGCCTAATAAGGTCAGAAATGACATAGTGTGTGTATAGATGCTTCATCAATTTCACATGCCTACGGCTTACACCGTCTACAGTTAGCAGCAGCGCCGAAGATGTGTCACTCTAGACGAAGTGAAATATCACTTGATGTTGCAGTTTTGAGTGATTGATTGTCGATGGCTTACGGCTGTTAGGAAGCTTACAACATTACCTACCAATCGATTATATTTGAGACATCGCAAGAAAATTTAATAGAGTTTGATTTAATAGTGTAAGGTATTGTTAATTGCTTAACTAACAGCCGTAAACCATCGACTTCCAACCACTTTAGGCGCAACATCATGTGATACTTCACTTCGTCTAGAGTGTTACGTCTTCTGCGCCGCTGTAATTAGTATGTAGGGGTGAACCCTGAGGCATGTGGACTGATAAGGCATACGCAAATGTTGAAACATGCTTATGCCATGGCACACCAGACCTCTGAAAGGCTTAGAATATTCTATCAGAGTATATCAAACTTTAAGCGAGGTCTTAAACATAGCCGATTGGAAAGTCCATTCGCGTATAGTCATCAACTTCAAGGCTCATTTCTTCAGGTCAAGACCTCAACTTCACCCTTCTCTACAAGGTTTCTTCATTGATGTCATATTTGAGATGTTTTCTTATCAAGCTGAATAAGCAGCTGTAGTTTTGTCGAATTTCCCACTCAATTCACCATGATTTCTTTATATCTGAATCCTCCTGACTCAAAAGCATAGTTTCCTTGTCGTTATGATTTGTGAAGAGTGTCGCTTCTACTCACGACTAATTGAAATTCTCTAGATTGGGCCACATGTGCTTTCAGATCTTCTACGTATTCTGTGACGGACAAGTACGTTATTGGTGAAGATGGAGAATTTCATTAAAGAATTCAATGCTTTGGAGTCGCAGTCTGCGACAGATAAGGCCCGCTTGGAGGAGTTGGATCGAAATATTGCTATGAAACAGGTGAACTACTCGAGGCTCTCTTCTTCGAATTTTTTACGCCTTAAAGACTGTTTCTGTATTTTGTGGTTTCTGATTTTTGATTCTCTCATATCTAGTTCAGGAAGCTATCGCCAATATGAAAAAAGAACTTGCAAGATATACAGAAATGGATAAGAAACAGAATGAAAAGCGAGAAAATTCCGAGTTTCAACGCAAGAGCGTAATGGAGAATGTAGCTGTGAATCTTACTCGGTTTGTTTCGTAGAAAGTACCTTGCTCCTCACAAGTTTCTCCAAGGCTTTATATAAAATTGAGTCGCATTCAAATTCCCTAACACCTTGATTTCAGGGCCAAGAAGTTGTCAAGTGAATTGGAGACTTTAGGTTTGGAATGTGCTAACCAAGTGGTTAACAAAGATGAAGGTTTGGTTGTTGATGTTCAGTGCTTTCCAGTTTTTTTTTTCTCAATTTGTGTGGTGGCTGAGTTCAAGTTGTTCTCCCTGTTAGATCTTTTTGAGCATTTTCAGTATTACTATGTAGAAATTGTGCATAAATTTGTTTCAATGTGCAATTTTTACAGTCCAAACGAAACTATGTGCTGTGCGAACACAAATGTCAAAAATTGAGGAGCTTGAGGGAAAACTGCGTAGTGATGTTCATGATCTCAAACAACCTCCTGCGCTAGCAACACCCGGTCTTATTACAGGTTTGTTACTAACTTAGTTGAGAACTTAACAATTTTGATAACTTTCAATTCTTGTAATGGTTTGAATATCATTTTAAGAAACTGTTATTGTCGAACACCACGATGGTTTATATTACCATCACAGGAAAATCAGTTCAAAAACATGAGAGGTGTTTCTAATATAAGTGACAAATAATCGTTCTGATTGAATGGTCTGAACTCTGTCTTTAGAAATGCGAGCAAAGCAAGCCAGTATTCGGAAGGAATTATCAAATCGCATGGCAGCATTTGATTTAACAGTTTGTTTTCATTTCCTATCGTTTTTTATTTAGTTTCGCTCCATTTTGTTCACTATTTTATTAGTTCTATTAAGGAAATCGTTGCGGATGTTCAATATATTCAAAATCAACGCAAGCAAATTTCTGAACTGTCAAAAGAACTTGAAACGAAGTCCGAAATTCTGTCTAACTTAGACACCGAAAGTGGTAAGAATGGCTCTCTCTGTAGATTACAAAATTTTATTAGCGATTTCCTGCACTTTCCTTGAGCATATTGTACTTTTCCATTTTATATCCGATTGCTCATGAATAATCTACTTTAGAGGCAATGACTCTCAGATGCACGAACTACAGACTGGTATTTCAACATTGCAAGAAGAATTGGCGGAAGTAAATTTAGTTTATTTGCATGCAATTTTTGCTTCTCGTTAGACCTTTTTACTTTTATCAAAAACCATGTGCAGCAAGATAAATTGAACTTCATTTTATTATTGTCCACATGTCATTCGATCTTTTGAGATTTTAACACTTTAGATTTGAGTTGTTTGTACCAATCTGTCAAGTGCCACTTGCGAATTCATTTGCCATCAACAAACAGCATTTAATCTTCTACGCAACTCTCATCATCTTGTTATCATTGTCACTCACTTATCTGTGCTACCTACACACACTTCCATGTAACATAGTTTCTTGTAACTGCATATCATTAGTTCACTTCAAAAAACTTGCAGTGAATTTGTGGATACCTTCATAATTTGGGTTCGTTTGTAGCATACTGAAAGGATTATCGGCAGCAACACTTTTGCAAAACATTCAAACGTGCAACGGCTGCGTCAAACGAAATAGCAGAAGTAATATGTTCATTTCTATATATTAGAAACACGATGAAATAATTTTTAGGCCACAAGACAAAATGAGATCTATGATAGACGTTTGAACGAGTTAGCATTGGAAGAAGCAGAATATAGCAAATTATTAGAATCACAAACTTATGAACTTGAGCAAGTGAGAAGTGATATAGCTACTCAGAAGCAAAAACAGGTAAATACTGAACACAGTTCAGATGTAGCAATAGTGACCCATATAAGTGAGTAGAGCCTTCCTTGTAATTTGCAGGCTGAAATTGAGGAGAAAGTAACCTCGATCATGCATGATTTGGAAGAAAAGAAAACAGAAATCGTACGTAAAGAAGAGGCTCTGAAAACGTTGGAGGAGCAAGCGAATAGCAAGAAAAAGCAGATGGCACTTGAGTTAGAGAACATGACGGCAAGTGTTTTTATTGAAATTAGATGGTCAGTTCAAAATTTTCGAGAAATTAATTTATAGAAAGACTTTCAACAGCAACTTGACATGTTGGCGAAGCAAAGGGAAACTTATGCCGAAGCTTCGGAAAACGCCAGAAAAGAGGTGCTCTTTAACGGACTACTTTACGGATTTTTTTTTTCAAATTAAAATAGCCTTCTCAATTTTTATATAGACTAATACAAGTTTTGCTACATCTCAATTATTATTTTTCAAAATCCAACTATAAAATCGTTGAACGATTCTATGAGTCTTTACACTTGAACAAATTGTTTATTATAAAAAATTTAGATCGAAAAATTGACCAAGTTGGAAAACTTTTTCGTCGAAGATAAGAAGCTGTGCCAAAGTATAGCCGAAAAGCAAAAAGAATTGTTGAGGTTGAAGGAACGTCACGAAGATCTTTCCAAAAAGATCGAAGAAAAGAAAAAGAACGAGGTTTTAGTGTTCTGTCTATGATAAGATCGCTAATTACACTTTTCATTTACAAGCCATGTAGGCAACATTTTCTTCTTATGTCTCAGTGAATGTTGTTCACACATAATGTTCATTAGTTTGCAAATGCGGTGTTGCGTCCGTTATACAGCATTTATTTTAGTTAAACTTATTTAGAGGATGATGGCCGAAGAAACTCTACGCGTTGTCGACTTGAAGAAGTTCGAGTATGATAGAGAAATTGGGAACCTCGAGGTACCACTCATATCCCGTGTAGTTTATAAAAGTAAAAAAAGCATAAATATAAGCAAATGCACATTATATATATATATATATATATATATATATATATATATATACAAATGAGGCATGGCCACATACATGTATACAACCACGTATACGTGAGATGTATGCATATGCGCACATACGTGTACATATGTATATGTGTTTTTATGCACATATATACTTGCGTACGCATATATACAAGTGTATGTATACATATATATATGAATATATACGTTTATATATATGCATATATATATATATATATGCACGTATGTACGTGTGCGTGCGCATGCACCCATATAAAGGATAAAAAGGATAAAGCTCTCGGCGTTGATCAATCCCTTAGGGATGCGCCATGCATTCGACTTCAATTTCTAACTTCGTTTGAGGTGATTGAATGCATATCTGGCCTTTACAATGACTCGCGGTGGCCTCCCGCTGAACCGAGTCAGTGCTGCTTACCCTCCCAGACAAGTCTGAGACCTGCCTGGTACCAATTTACCGACCCCGGAGGGATGGATGGCTTGGTGGGCCATGAGCGCGAGATCGAACCACTGACCTCGTGTGCGACGCAGGGCACCTCTAACCACTGCGCCACATGCGCTCTTGCACCCATATAATCTATATAAAATTAACATATGCGTCTATACGCCTGTGTGCATGCATATATATGTACACATATGCATATAAATACATGCCTACATATGTATATGTATATATACGTACATATATAGATATGAACATATATATATATATATATATATATATATATATATATATATATAATATAGATATGGATATGCAGTATCTGGAGAACGCGTCCCTTTTTTTGTCAAACTAACATCATGCTTGCGATTTCCATAGTTTTTTTTTCTTTATTCTTTTCAATTTTCTTTCTCCTTTTAGGCGCGTATTGAAAGACAGAATGCTAACATTATCGAAGAAGAAATGAAAGCCACAGATCTAGAAAATAGAAATTGTGAACTTGAGGCTGAAATCGAATTAGTGAAAGCTCAACTATCAGCTAAGATGCGGGAGCTTGAGATTGCGAAAATGAGATTTCAGGTGAAAAGTTTGCTGCAGTTTGTGCTAATTCAGTGGCATTAGGAGTTTGTATGCTCGTAAGGAAATGGATATTAGTGAGCAATTATATAGGAAAGTATGCAGAGAAATCTCGCTCAAGCAAAAGGAGATGGGGCTGAGGATTCAATGCAGGAAAAAGGAAAGCAAGGACAACGCCGCCGTAAAAAGGTTTGTAAGGCAAAGATTTTCGGTACATTTCGGATATAAGGGGACAAAGGATTATTCAGCCTCGGCTGCTGCACAAGAATTCCTCATAGGAGTGTTAATGATCATGAAAGCTTAGGTTTTGGCCAGAGCCCTAAGTGGCCGATTTTTCAAAACACCTTTCTATAACGTTGTTGCATCCAAAAGAAAAACTATGTTTCGTAGCCGCCGTGCGCTTCCATTTCTATACGCTATAATACACTGGGAGCACGAAGAGCTTATCAGCGTGTGGAGGAACTTTGGTAGTATCTTAGTAAATCGTTCTATCTGCGGTTTCTTTTAAAGTGGAGAAAAAAATCCTACTTGAACAACACTATGTCTAGCGCGACCGATCGTCTCGCCTCGTTCCGTCCTGCTTCCCCCTGCCCCATGGAGAATGTAAAACTCGATCTAACTTTTCTTGCTATCAGGTAATTCCAGAAAGTAAGCACAGCATTGGAATCATTGATACTTAGGCTATCGAATGATTACTAATAGTCTAAAGAAAGAGCTTTGTCCGGCGAGGTGGAGGTAGAAATATTCTCTTTCTCCTTTCTTCTCTTTCTCTTTCTCCTATCAAAGGAGCTTTTACAAAAAACACATATTTTTGAGTTTTTTCGAAACTTGTGTTATTGAATCATTATTATTAACAATTATTAAGGAATCTAAGTAAGAAGTTTTGTCCCGCGAAATATAAGCGAGATAAGAAAAAAAAACACGTGGTTTTATCGAACATGACACGTTTTATTTTGGATCTTACATCAATATGAAGGAGTATTTCTGAGAAAAACCAGCTCATGTGGGGCTGATGTAAGAAATTTTAGCTTCCAAACAATTGCTAACACTCCTATGAAAAGTTTCTGCCCAGGGAATGAGGTGAACATTTATTTGTCCCCATGCAACCAAAAAGTACCGAATTTTTGGAATTTTTATTCACGATTATCTGATTCAGAAGATGTCATACGTTCAGACTGTGTGAATTTCTCTATGGAATTATTAAGGAATCAGCAAAGAAGGTTGGAAATAGATGTGAGCAACAACAGAATGAAGAAGTGTCTACTGGAGACAGAAAAGCAGACCGTCATATCGTGCAGAAAGAAGAAGATATGATATGCAAACAGGTAAAGAATGGTCACAACGCTCCTGAACTGATTAGTGGCGTAAGTCCTACACTTGGATGCTTATTATGCCAGATAATCATTTTTTGAGCCGCACCTGTGGTCTGCTTTAAAAGGGCTGACTCATGGAGCTTAATACACGTGTGTCAACCTTGACGGTCTCAGCAGTCGGTCGGTACCCTTTTCATCTTTAGCCAATCTTCTCGGGGCACTCACTTTCCTATACTAAGAGTAGTTAGAACAGTGATATCTGGCATATTGTGATGTTAGCGTGGTCTCAAAAAAAAACACTCAAAACAGAGAGTGTGATGCTTATTGTTCTGCTATGGGATAATCAATTGATATATCGCCTCAGTTTGGGATAATCGCTTTATGGTGTGATGTTTAACAGAAAGAACTAACTTTTTCTTCTTTACGTACTCCGAAATTTTCAAACAGTTCTTTCCAGGCTGTGCCCTCAAAAAAGGAAAAGCAAGGCGTACAACAATACTTGAGCGAAGAAGTCAAGACATGTTCTCAACCTAACATTTCGAAGAGTAATACAAAAAAATGGAGCTGGAAATTAGTTAAGGTAATTTGCGGTTCTGTATAATTTGTTATTTCATTAACATTGACTGACTCAAGCAAGCACACTCAAGTCCCCCCATTGGTCCCCATGGTACTCCACAGCCGCCTACTAGCCGTTCTTGACTGAGTAGACATAGAACAATACTCATTTTCATATATGATCCATAGGTATTTTCACTGTTTATGGCTCATAGACACTAGTTAAACTTTTTCTCACTACTTACAATCTATATCATGTGGAATGTAGCAATCAACATTTCAGGACAACAAAATCGAATGTGCTGATAAAAAGAACGAGGTAAACAAAGTCAGTGGAGGAAGGAACATCCAGTCAGCCTGTCACTTTGGAAGGGAGAGTCGTCCCACAAAAGATGTATATGTTGAAGTTGAGGGCGTACGTCCACAATTTTGTTACTGGTGATTCTGCAGAACTGAACATCAATAGTACTATATCACTTCAGGATCAAAGTTCTAGTCTGCGGAACACCAAGACAATTGCTTCAATGTTGGCCGAGGATTTCAGTACTTTTCCATTTATTTTGATTGAATGTATTCTCAAATTATCCCAACTCTAGTTTGACACTCATGTGGTATCGGAACGGCATTTGACGGGACATTTTTTTCTAAGTTCACTAGACTTTTAGCAATCACTCGAATCATAGATTTCAGAGATTTCAAAAATGTCTATGTTTTCTGGAAAGATCTTTCCACAGCGCTGTATCAGTGGGAAGTAAATTATGTTTCACACGCGTCGCGCCTTCACACGTGTTTTCCTTATCACCTGAAAAATTTTTCTCCGCATTTTAGAGATCTCTAAATTTTCTTGTTAAAATTTTGAAAAAAGCCTTGTTCTATTGTACTATATGCTAAGGTTTTCCAATCTTAATTCTTGATACCAAATAAACCCGCCAATATGCCTGAACTCAAACAGTCCACTCCTATGCAATAAAAGCATATGTAAGTGTAGAGGAAATCTCGGGGTGTCGTGTCATATGTTTTATGTGAAGTTATCTCCAAAGCTAGAAAAAAACTTTAGATTTAGCTAACAAAAATTTGCACGGCACTCACACGTCTATCCGACAACAATGCGCGGCATGCAATTTTATTTTTAGTGCCACAGCGCTGTAGAAGGCTACTTCAAAGGACAAGTATTTTAGAAAAATCTTTGTCCAGTCAAAAAGGTTTTGTCGAGATCTTTTCCGGCAGCAGAAGAGTACCTCTAGTTTTTCCAGAGCGTGATTTTGCAGTGGAATTGGATGGTAGTGTGGTGAAAGAGCACGATGGCGGGACTCATTCGCTTGCCCTGAGAATAATCTGTATAACATACCCAAACAAAATATCAGAGACACGACTCTAGAGGCGGATGCAGCTGAAAAATCGTAATTTTTTTTATTATTCAATCCACTCTAAAATACTTTATTCGAGTGTGACTAGTTTTTGATTGATTATGAAAGTGTGGTGATAATATTTTTCTGAGCACTTGGTATTTTAGTTTTGAAGAAAAGGATGATACAGTTCTCCTCTTTGAACCCAGTGAAATGCGAACTTCAACTCCACTTCTTGTTAAGAATCAGTAAGTTTTCTTTTTCTTGTCACTCATTATTTCCTGGTCGATGTTCTGATCTCTATCTTGGATTTAAGTAGATCCAATCACTGCTTTGTATGTTTTAATGCATACGCTACTACCCCTGATTTTGT
This sequence comes from Parelaphostrongylus tenuis, assembly GCA_019055375.1. Classification (NCBI taxonomy): domain Eukaryota; kingdom Metazoa; phylum Nematoda; class Chromadorea; order Rhabditida; family Metastrongylidae; genus Parelaphostrongylus; species Parelaphostrongylus tenuis. The sequence continues at coordinate 23,302 of JAHQIW010002900.1, read as the reverse complement.
GTAGCAACTCCATAGGGTGATGACAAGTTTTTCTCTTCTCAACGCACACTATAAAACCAGTGCATATCGTGTGATCTATCGCTTGGGCGGTGACCACACTTTTCCTGTGTTTCTGAATTCATGATTCCGAGCTTTTTATTCAAGCACTTTTGGCGGTGGTATTATGTTACAAGTATGCATCCAATAATGTTGAGGGATGCAAAGCTTTACGTCGGATGGGATTCGAACCCGCATTTCACCCTTTCCGAGGCGCGTGCTAATCATTGTTCTGCCGACGCTCCTCTTCGGTCATCACTCTTCGACGCAGTTTTATCGAACCGTCAACGGTTTCGCCTGGAAAGCCGATGTCGGCATTGAATTCCGAAGTGCAGGTAGTGTAATGGTTAGCACGCGTCCTCAGAGTGCAAGAGATGTGGGCTCGAATCCCAACCGACGTTCAAAGTTTTGCATATCACTTAGGATTAATGTATATATACTTTCGTTTACATTTTTACTATTGTTTTGACTGTTTTAAATGACTTCTATGTTATTTAACATGGCTTATCACAGCCTTTAGAACAATTATGACTCTTATATCACATAGAAAACTCATCACAAGTCCAAACGTGTAGTTAATTCATCATAATATGTTGAACCGATCTCCCAGTATTCGTTGAGAATATCAAGTCCTCAGGCAAGCCAGGGACGAATTGATTACTAGAAGTACTGGGATTCTCACAGCAAAATGTAATACGGGTCAAGTAAAGTGTTAAGGCGAAAAGTCATACCTCGCACTTCTTATGCTCCTATTCTTCAGCAGCATCTTGGTACATTTGTGTTGAAATCTTGTAACATTCTCAAAAAGTTAGTAGATTGATGGTGTGCACTCTGTGTGCTACAGAAGAATAAACAAATCAGTATAGATAGCAAGGAGCAGATTTTCACGAACAAAACATAACGCAGAGTGTGTTGGGTAAGCTACCGATTGAATTCTTTTGGCTAGGAACCAGTGTGCTTTGAGAAAAAAAAAACTGCGACATGGCAAGTTTGTTGATGTCATCACACAAAGTAGCACATGTATGGCGCTACGTAGACAAAATTTTTAGTGTCCTGGTTTATGATAGAGAATCCGGAACGACTTTTTTGGAATAATTTTCCGTTGAATCACTGTCACTTTTCTTTACCAGCGTGCTTATATACATAAGTTCTGGAGAATCGTGACACCTAACAGAGATGCATTGCAGTTTCTTTTGGAAGTTTTGATTTTTCCTATATCTAGAGGTATTACATATACCATTCGAATAAAGAAAGATCATCAACACAAAGCAGGTCCGGACCTTCGCAGCCCATGCACAGTACAAGATCAGTGCCTCCGTTCAAAGCAAGAGGCAAAGATAAGGCTACCGAACCGACTCGTGGAAAACGTCGTGGAAGAGGGAGAAAAAAGCCTTAGTTGTGGTGCTGCTGTTTTTGATGGGATTTTTATTGGCTTCTTTCGATATCGTGCATTTCTGAGGTAGTTTGTCCTAAGTCATTTTTTAAGGTTTTGTTGAACAATTTGAGTCTACTGTATATGCCTTTTTCACAGTCTTGTGCGTTGATTTGAAGTGAAATCAACATCGATTTTAATTTATCGAGTTGTATTCTTTTTTAATCTATCAATAAGTTCTGACTTAAGGTGTGTACTCTGCCCTGTTGTGACATTTTTTATATACTTTATACACTTGTTTACACTTGTATACACTTGTTGAGTTATACACTTGTTGAGTTTTTGTTCTGTGAATCTTGTTCTCTGTCTTGTTGATCAATGAACATGTGAAAAGGATGTTGTCTTATGTTTTTGAAAGTCGCTCTGGTTTTTTTTTTTCAAAGAGTTGGTGACTTTGGACATGGTGTCTTTTTTTTCAGTTCGTTCCACAACTAAGGATCAGGTTATACTACCTCCTTTTCGTATGGAGAACTCACCTTGTTTGTCGTTATACGCAATTATTTTCTAGAGCGTAAATGAGGAAATATTTCTTGGAACACATACAAACTTTGCTCAAAAATGAAGCCAATGTAGGAACTGAGGAGAAAAAATGCGGAAATATTCAGAGAGCGACAAGTGTGCCACTACTTTTCAACAAAACCGAACACATGTTTCTGAGATAAATATTTTTGGGAATTCTTTACATAGACCTATACTAACAATGTAATTTTTTGGAAGTGATATGTCAGTGAGTTTCTAAGTTTTGCAATCAGACATTATCCAGCTGTTAACTGTGCGAAATGGTTTACAGCTCCAGGTTAGGTTTTGTGAAAGGAGACATTTCTGAATCAATGACGCGTTAATTTTTAAGATGGCTGCCTATAACAAATAAACTGCCTTTGCAGCCAAGGAAAAACTGAATAGGATATCCGCTGATTGGTCCCATACCTCTGTAGAACATAGCATGCATACGACGGTCGGTCGCTGTAGAATACTGTAAAAAAATCACATGCATTAGTGTGAGTGGCCGCCATGGAATCTTTTCTCCAGTCTGCTAACGGAGGATGATGTTTGAATGGACGATATCATTTCAGAATTAGAACATAATACGCAAAACTGATGTGATATATGAGATTGGGAGACCTCGGATCAAAGGTAGAAAGTTAATAACAGAGATTTTTTTGTTAACTTAGCATTTTGATTCATTGTTGTAGAAGTAAAGTCAGCTTTGTTTTCAGATTTGAAAGCGTTGATCAGATGTGGTCACACAGAATGTTTTTAGTCATATCGAGGTTGATACGTTAGTGGCTCACTGCGTTTCGAAGGTCTCGCCCGCATCATCAGAAGCACGTGCCTCGCATGTCTCCCCTAGTGATAGTAGAGATGACGAAACGTTGCTACGGAGAAATAACGTGAGATTGTGATTCCACTTTTCACCATTCCATTCCGCTCGACGCATACGACTGTCTGGTCAGACAGTGCACCTTACATTCGACGTAGCAACTTCAAAATACTTCGAAACATTCTCTCTGACTGTATTTATTTTTATGAAGAAGGTTTTGAAAACCTGTGAATTGTAAAGTGCGTTGCCTGAATAACAGGTGCATGCCATGAGAATAGTGTAGTGAAAGAGTGGAACCTACATCCCCACGCTATTTTATCCTATCAACGTTGCCCTCATCTCTAGTACTAACAGGGTAATCTACGTGTGGAGCATGTGGTTCTGGTGAAGTGGGCGAAATCGCCGAAACGTACGTAACCCGCTGACAAACCGATTCCGAAATGGCCTAAAGCATTTCCTCTGACTATATTAAGCCATTAACATCCATAGACACCAATTTGCAAGCCTAGCTGCAAACGTCGACTGTATGACACCTCCTCCGCCACCCTCACCCTTGCGAGAGAACGACTCCACCACCTCCTCCGCGACTGTAACCGCCAGCCTGGAAATCACTGTGTGTCTCACTCTTCTCTGCCACTTAACCCTCATGGGAAGGTCCATGGGAAGGTTACCGATTCGATCCCCTATCACAGCACTTCACTGCAGTTTTTTTGGTGTCATATTATTGTTTTAACTACAATATGCTCGAATCACTGACATACCATATCATACTATATCTCTTGTAATAACACCTTAACACAAGCGATCGATGTATATAGTTTATTTATCATCATATATCTTACAATTGTCAAATGAGCCAGCATGTCATGTCGTCTGTTATGGGCTCTTGTACACTCCGGTATATGTGCTTCGGCCTTGCAGCCTCGTCAGTCGGGCAGGCCCTTCATTTTTAGTACACAATCGCCGTCAAGTAAAAATGCAAAAGATCGGTGAATTTCTACACTCGATTGCTCTTAGCTGGTATCTTTGAAATATTATACCGATTGTTTCGAATGTTTTCTCAAGACCTTGGTCAAAATTAGATGTAGCTCATGATTATTATTTGAAAATTTTTAGTTTACAAAGGGAAATCTCATACCCGCAAACTTGTTAAAGGTTTGTGGCTGACAGATAACACAAAGATGTTGAAGAATGAGTGGTTGAGCAAAATGTGCCTCGGCGGTGTAGTGGTAGAGCATGCGTTCCCGGATAGGATGAGTCGCGGCTTCGATTCTCGGCTGAGGCCACATTTCTACTCATCACTCAGTTCCCTTAGGAAATTATGAAACATCATAACACTGCGAAAAAAGCCGGTAAAACAGTAGAATATGGATTATTATTATTTGAGTCGACATGTCATGTGCCAACATGCCACATAGTAATTGTGAGATATATATAATTTTGTGCGTGGTTCTAAGAAAACACTCGAAGCAAGTGGTATAATATCACCATTTATTCAATAATATGCAACTTATAACAGCAATTAAAGCGAAAAAAGTTGGATATGCGTTGTTACTCTGTGGATTTACGTTTTGCATCAAAAAGTTGTTGAATGTTAGACAATTGAGCGTTTTTTCTGCTATAATGATTACATCATGAAGAATCTTTAGTACTAATCCACTTCAAAAGATAACATGACAAAAACTACAGTGAAGTGTTGTGGTAGGGGATCAAACCACTGACCATCTTCCTGATGGACAGGGTGCCGAATTGCAGTAAGGAGTGAGACGGACAGTGGTTTTCATGCTGGGGTTACAGTCGCAGAGGGGAAGCTGGAGTCATTTGTCAACCCTTGCCAGCTAGACACACAGATTTGGGTCTGTGGAAGTCATAAGGTTATGTTAATATCACGGTTTTATAAACCTTGAATGTAAATTACTTGAATACTTGGAAAGTTTTACCGAAATCTGCCTGGGTGCCGGTATTTGACGTAGAGTTGAACCCTGTACTCCCTATACGTTGATGTCAACACATATTGGTCAGAGCCTCTAATCTCTCACAAAAATTCACCTTACCTCACTCGTTGTGCCCTCCGCTTTAGATTTCAGGCTTAATGCTACTTTGCCAGTGGTTTTGTGTTTTTCTTCGATTTGTTAGAATGTAGCCCTAATTCTGTGTGTGATCCACACCTTCGGAACATATTGAAATGTGTAACTGACGATGAAACTCATTCACCAAATAAGCACAGTGCTGTCAAAATTTGATAGAAGGTATAAAACATAAGTGAACCATGAAGCTCTTTTCGACAGTGCATTCCACAGAAAAGGTACAATTACTATACAGCATCTCCCAGCGGTCCTTAAGACATTGGAGACAGCTTGGACCACGGTACGGTTAAATTCTCGCCAAATAACAGCAGTCAGAGTTTCTTTGCGCGCCGTAACTGTCAATTATTTGGTAAGCAGTAATGACGTGGGTGGAACTTTTCTTGACATCGTCGTTCTGTAGCCCGGCTCACAAAATGGAAAAAGGGCCCAAAAATTTATGAAAGGACTAAACAGATAGTTTTTATGTGATCATAAGAATCGACGAGAGTACACGAGATCTCTTTGTCTCACTTCCGTCGAGCTGGAAAAAGGCTCTCGATCCTATCGAGACACATATATTTCTCGAAACTCTGAATAAGCAGTCATTTCTAGTTAGTACACTCAAATCGCTTACAATCTACATTACTCCTTCACAAGAATAATCGATACCAATCGAACATCTTGAATATATACTACGGTTCGAAAGAAAGTTCTGGGCCACTTTAATACGCATGAGATAACTACTGTGCATACTATGAGAATATTACAGTTCCTTATGCGAAATTTCCTCACTAAAGGCCTACATATTATTCGTCTTTGTTTTCACTTTGAAAGAGGTCTCCACCTTGTCCAACGATGCAATCGAAGATCGTGTTTTATTGCGTCATTATTGAAGAAAGGGTCTTTCACAGCGAGCTGCAGTCGATGAATTAAGCGAAGTTGAAGGGGAAGGCACAGGAAGCAAATCTGCATCTGGACACTGTTCTCAATGCTTTAATACCGGTAATCTGACTCTCAAAAACAAGTCCGTTCAAGGACGTCCAACAAACATGAGCGAAGATGTGATTGTTGCTTTGGAAGATGGACTGTCGTTAAATGCTCGCAAATTAACAAGCGAACTTGTTGCTTTTCTTATAACTGTGCTGAGTCATCTCCAATAGCTTAAATTTGTCCACATGAAGCCACTACACATTGGGATTCATCCGACTTTGGCCTTTTTCAATCAATGGAATCATTTTCTGAAAGATTGCCGACTTGCGTTGTTCGACTAAGTTGAAGAGGCATGTCAAGAGTTCTTTTATCGGAATCGGAGGAGTAATGATTCAACCAAATCTGAAGCTTGGGCGACCGATGGCACAAAGACGTTTTATTCTTCACGATGCACAAAGTTGCTAACAGGCCATTGCACGACAATACGAGCTTTTATGAGTAATGGGTGTAGTACCATGAGATGAATAAAAGATAATCGTTTCCGTAACTAAATTTTGATTCTCACCTCTTATGTTGGGAAGAAAGTTTTAGAGCAGTTGTCAAAAATTCAAAACTCATGCATGAATTCCAAACAAAAACAGTAGTAGCTACTCATCAAAATAAAGGCCATTGTTTTCAACGACTTTCTGCCATAAGTCGGCCAAGTTTCGAATTTGGTTGACCAAAGTCAAATGAATCACAACGTGGACTGCACGCTAGATGCGCAGAATCTCGACTCCGTCCAATTCATCAAATTTGCCTTTGGTTTTTTTTTTTGGCACTGTGCGGTCTGACATTGTCTTGATGCATCACATCATGCTTGCGTTTGACCAAAATTGGGTAATTTTTCTTGAACTTGTCGTAGACTCGGCCCAACTGCTGACGATAGAGCTTGGCATTGATGGATTTTCCGTTCAGAACCAACTCAAAATGCACGACTCTTTCAAAATTCCACAAAATACGGATCATAACCTTCATGCCAAAGGGGTTGTGCTTCGGGAGTGACTGCGTAGCTTGACCCTTCTGAACCTATTGCTTGTCTCGATTGTGGTTGACCAGGTCACAACACCCACTTGCGACAAATATTAAGCTATTGGAGATGATTAAGCACGGTTACAAGAAAAGCAACAAGTTCGCGTTGGTTAATGTGGAGCAATTTAACGGACAGTCGCACTTCAAAGCAACAATCACAGTCTTGTTAATGCGTTGTTGGACGTCCATCTTCCAAGAACGTACTTTCGCAGTTTGGTGGATTGTTTGAGAGTCAGGATTACCGGTATTAAAGCATTGAGAACAGTGTCCAGATGCAGATTTGCCTCCTGTGCCTTCCCTTCAACTTCGCTTAATTCATCGACTGCAGTCGCTGTGAAAGACCCTTTCTTCAATAATGACGCAATAAAACACGATCTTCGATTGCATCGTTGGACAAGGTGGAGACCTCTTTCAAAGTGAAAACAAAGACGAATAATATCTAGGCCTTTAGTGAGGAAATTTCGCATAAGGAACTGTAATATTCTCATAGTATGCACAGTAGTTATCTCATGCGTATTAAAGTGGCCCAGAACTTTCTTTCGAACCGTAGTATATATTCAAGATGTTCGATTGGTATCGATTATTCTTGTGAAGGAGTAATGTAGATTGTAAGCGATTTGAGTGTACTAACTAGAAATGACTGCTTATTCAGAGTTTCGAGAAATATATGTGTCTCGATAGGATCGAGAGCCTTTTTCCAGCTCGACGGAAGTGAGACAAAGAGATCTCGTGTACTCTCGTCGATTCTTATGATCACATCGGTATAGTATATCATAATGAATACTGCTAAGGGCCGTACATCACTTTTGTCACTCCTGCTGGTGGTAGGCAGAGTGGGATGTTTTGAAGCTAGAGATAATACGTCGACGGATTGAAAGACAAATCCCCGATATGATCCAGACTCTTCTTGTTTCGATGATCATTACCTGAATGAAAGCTCTTCACTTCGGCGAATGACAACAAACTTCACGTACTCCCACCGCCTTCATCTAAACTCTGCCAATCTTGCCAGGGCCGCGCGAACGCAGCCCCACACGCAAAAATTTAGCTGTTGGCTTACTTCAACTCGAAGCAGCCACACGGGTCAGCCCTCACGAAAGTGCAATGTGTGGGCCTCACCATGGGGGTCCCGCCTTCTTGATCGCGAGAGCCCCCCAGCCAGGTAAGTTTATGCGCCGCCGGTGGCCGGTAGCGCACACATTGCCGCGTCGTATTCTCCGTGGGTTCGCCGAATTCGATCTCGTTAGGCGAAACGCAGACATGACATCTGTCGAAGCATATCGCTTCTCCATTGAATGCAAGTTGGTTGTTGTTGCTAATCATGATGATAATCAGCGGCTAACCGATATAATTCAGGAAGGCATAGCTGAAGATTCCCCAGACCGAACTATCTCCTAATGTATTATTTCGACTACACAGTAAAACTTTGAATGAACAAATTCTTCCTGGAATGGTCGCCTTCGTCTCGTTGGACTTTGTAAAAGATCTGCGTTCTCCATTTTACGAAAATCACATCATCCCGCGAGTGTTTTCCATGAATTTACGCTCATTTTCCATGTTTCGCTCTCCGAATACTAAAATGAGGGAGGGGGCGGGGTGAGGTAGTCGAAACAAATCGAATCCATATATCTGGATGGCGTTCTCATTTTATGAGCAGACACTCATTAATCTTGAAGTATCGAATTGTAGTTCTTCTTTTTTTCCAAAAAATAAAAAAGGTTTTCCAGAGCATCAGTGGACTAGAATTGGGAGCGATTTTGACTCGTTAATAATTTAGAAAAATAGATATATGCGATACATACGCTGCCGGCCACCAGCGGCTCATAAACTCACGTAGTTGGGGGCTTCCGCAATTAAGAGGAGGGGGCCGAAGAGTAAAGCCCACCCATTGCGCTTTAGTGTGACCTAAACCGTGTGACTGCTTCGAGTAAAAGTAACCCAACTGCTAAATTTTTTCGTGTGGGATTGCGTTCGCACGGGTGTGACAAGCCATGAGATAGGTAGGTGGTCGGGGAACGAGTGAATAATGTTGGTACGTTATCCGCTGGAGTAAAAAGCTTCCATTCAGGTGAATATCAGTAACACAGGAAAAGCCTAAACCATATCAGCAACTGTCTTCGAATTCGTCGACGTTCTATGTGTTGTCCAATAACTCTTCACTTTGTCTAGCACTATTAGAGCTGACAAAAAACTAACATTCATGGAGGTGAAGTACGACCTTTGACGGGATCCAGTGTGAATGCCATGCCGACAAAATCATAAGAATCACTGAGAGCACATGAGATCTCTTTGTTTTACTTTTAACGGTTTAGAAAAGACTTTTGACATTATCGAGATTAATGTATTCATCGAAACTCTGGATAGGCAGGTACTTCCTGTTAATACACAACATAAATTGCTCACATTTATATAAATACATCATAAAAAGAATCGATACCATTTTGCGAAACTTTCTACAATAGCGCTCAAGAGCGCCATGTAAAATCTTCAATTATACAACTCGTATACTGAACATACGTGTTCATAACTAATAAGGGCACTATCAAGCCCTTCATTTGTCTCTCATTTGCTTAGTTGCCGTCCATGGTGGACATCTGCTCTGGACATAGCAAGCATTCGCGAGACGCTTTTCGTGATTTATAATTCGTTTCGATCTGCGAGTACAATTTGTACAAATACGAGTTGATCTCTGTAATTAAACTAAGTCGCCCAGTTTATGTTGTTCACTTTCACGTCATAAGTTCTTCATGAACTGAGTTTACTTCCTAATCTTGCAAGTCCAACGCTTTTTCCGTTTAGTTGAGCCCATGGAACTTTGTTTGTTTTGCTGAGACTTCTTAAGAAGATGAATATTTCATCAACAAAATGAAGATTTGACAGAAATTTGGCATTAATGAGTTTGCCGTTTTCGTCACGGTTCAGTAAATTTGATATCCACAGTAATCCGACTGTATGATAAGACGAGGGAAAGTCTTACGTGTGCATTTTGTATTCGGAGATCGGAAAGAATTTTAAATTACGAAATGTGTCTCGTAAACGTCACCATATGCACAGTATATGGAGCTATGAACGACGATTGCACAAAGGAGAGACGAATGAAGAGCTTGATGGTGCCCTCAGTAGTCGTGAAGACGACGGGTCACCTAAGCATCCAAGTTGTTCAACTTCAGATTTTGCATGACGTTCGCGAGGGCTAATGTGAGAAGTTAAGGCAAAATGGTATTGATTTGTCGACAAAGCACTCCACTTAAAAAGTTTATTTCATGCTTAGTATCATTTTCATTATATAAGTGTAAGTTTCTTCATCAAAAATTCATACACTCTGCTTGTGAATTTATTATGCCAATCATGAGCGATCTATGCTTTAACTAGGATAGCCTGCTTGTACAGAGTTTTCATGAACGCGTTTGTCTTGAAGGGAACACAGTTGAAGGCCTTTTCTAAGTCGATAAAAATGAAACAAAGAGATTTTATGTATTCCCAGTGATTTCCATCATCCTTTCGGTATGGCATACACGTTAATGGCGGTGCTTCACATTCATGAGTGTCCTTCGATTGGTGCTTGTCAGTCCTGCTGATGGCAAAGTCAGAGTGAAGAGTTTTCATTAGAGAGATGATACATCGATGGATTGGAACAGAGTTGCCGATATGACCTAGACTGTTCTTGTTTCGATGATCATCACCTGAATCCGAAATTCTCACTCCATCGGATGACGCGCCAACACTCTCTCGCTACTCCTCGACAATCTCTCATCCTCACTACCTGTCAGGGCCGCGCGAACGCAGCCCCACACGCAAAAATTTAGCTGTTGGCTTACTTCAACTCGAAGCAGCCACACGGGTCAGCCCACACCAAAGTGCAATGTGCGGGCCTCACCATGGGGGTCCCGCCTTCTTGATCGCGAGAGCCCCCCAGCCAGGTAAGTTTATGAGCCGTCGGTGGCCGGCTACGCACAGATTGCTGCGTCGTATTCTCCGCGGGTTCGTAATTCGTCGATCACATTAGGCGAGACGCAGACATCACAGCGTCGAAGCGTCTCGCTCGCTACTCCATCAAATGCAACTTGGTTGGCGTTGGCGATCAATTGGTGGTCAGCGGCTTGCTGTTATGATACCGGATGGTATAGTCAATAGATGTTTTTTCTTCTCATATATCATTGCTGGTAAAGTGTTAATCGTCTGCTATACCTTTGTGAAAGACGTACGTTTTCCAGTTCATGCATTTCACAATTTTCCTCAGGTACTTCCGTCAATTCCGATCATCTTCCATTTTCGCTCCCTGAATGCTGAATTGAGAAGCGTAGTCGATCGAACTGTAAACATTCAAAGGCCATCCTTCGATACCAGGGTTTTCAGGTTAAATCGCCTTCGAATCTATGAACGACGATACGACGATCTCGCTCTATGAGCACGTACTTGAAGTTCCTTCTCTCCTCAACAAAATAGGGCTGTTTTGGAGCTTCAAAGGGACTAGATCTCGGCGTCAATATTCACTAGTTGATCACTTATTCCTCCGTACACCGTCAGCAGTACACTGATGAATCCGGTGACTTTGTAACAACTTCTCCAATTCACAAATGTGCCATCAACCAGCGAATCAGTCAATGTTTGCTCTCAGAAGTGTTAGTAACCCCACTTGTAAACATCATTCCATTTGATTATATAATTGATATGCTCTGGAAATGATCACCTTTTGCTGCTCTCAAGGTTGGCCTTGATCGCACATCGACTAATAGTGAGTCATCGACTATGCATTATTCTCATCGAGTTGGACAATATGCGAGCCATCCTGAGACTTGTTTTCCGCAAAACCTTTGCATATGCGAAAGTTTTCGGAGCTAAAATTCATTGTTCCACATCACATCCTCAATATAAACTAGCCGAACAACTTGTCCTCTTCTCCTCCAGTTCTTTCGTCAGCATTGCTTGCCGTCTCTTTAGAATTAAGTTCTTTGCTGTTGCCGCTCATCAGAATGTTTCAGAATGGAATCAAGCCGACTAACAAAGTATACGCCATGATTCTCATAATAGCCGAAGTCGTTCGTCAAACATTTCTCCGCTCATTTATAGTCCTTCTCAGTAATGGGCACTTGCATGGGCCGCGCGAACACAACCCACACGGCGAATTTCAGCTGTTGGCTTACTCCATGTCGAAGTTATCACACGGGTCAGCCCATGCGATAATGCAGTGAGGGAGGTTTCCACCATAGGGGTTCCGTGTTTTGATCGCGAGAGCCCCCCAGATACGTGAATTCATGGATCATCGGCTCCCGCCATTCTTCGCATTGTCACAGTGCGCTTTTCACATTTTTTACAATAATGGCGTTGACGTCGCTGAGTGAGAGACAGACACGAGCCACCAGTTAGCAACTGCCTTCAATGTCGCACGAATTCTCAGAATAGAAACTGGATTCCGACGAGGATCGTGTAAAGTCCGTAATTTCTGACAAAATAACACTAGTCTTCAAGTGTATTAACCACTAAGCTATCGACATAAACAATTCATGAGCGCCAGCATCAGCTGTATCAATGTCGATTTGTTCTCAATCAGTCGCGTGCCAGTGGAGTTCCCATCTCTCCTTCCTTATCTTCAACAGAACAGAGTGGCTGCTGCTTGCTCTGCAGACTCGTCGAGCATCACATTTCCTCTAGCGATTTAGCGAAGAATTTGATTAACATGTTGGTTGCCTCACTGTTCGGTGCCTAATATACCAGAGGATCATCTCCTTACTTTCTCTTTCTATCAGTTGCCATTGAGAGAAATTACCTACAATGCTTCCCTGATTTCCGCCATTTTGGAAAGTTATGATGACTTATTTTGATCGTTGGCGTAGCTAAGAGGTCGCGATACTTCTTCTCACCTGCAAGGTGCTCTATTATAGCATCTGCAAAATGCTCTGTATTAGCAACGATCTTCTCTTAAGTACTGGTTGAAGAACGCTTAGTGAATTTTTAACCGGAATACGTAGTAACAAGCCCTCTGGTGCATACGTTAAAGGAAAGGAATTGAGAAGTCGCAAAAGGTAGAAAACATAAGGTATTCTTTTCTTCTCTTCATTACATCTGCAGTGCTCTTGGGAGCTCCGGCAGCTTGTCCTCTTTCTCAGCTCTGGATCTGAGTCGTTTGTCTGTGACTCAATGATTTTGACAGGCGTCACTTGCTCATCCAGATATAATTATTCGTTGACAATGAATACGCCACGCTGATGCAAATCGCGCTCTATGAACATCATTTTGTGTGATTTAACCGAGTACTAATCTTTCCAAAAGCGTTCCCAATATCGGTCGACATTCGTTCTGCTTGACTGATGTTTGGTGTTTTAAAAACGATGTCGTGAACAAACTGAATATTGTGTTTTTGCCAACCATTGATTTTCACTTCCATGTTGTCTCATCCTCACGTTCAAATAACATTTCGGAGACTGGCACTAGATATTTGGGCGAAATCGCATTGCCATGACAAATCTCTCTATTCATTTGATGGTATCATCGTTATAGAACGTTTATTTTTTGGTGCACATTTTATATACCTATTTACTTCAATACTGCACGGCACTACTCGTCTTCACTAGTGTACGGTTACAAGTATAGTTTGAATTCATTATTCTTTCAGGTAGGCGTTATCTTGTGGTGGTGGTTTGCCTCGAACATAGTGATGTCCATCAAGCCCATTTCGTGGCCTGAACCCATTGTGATCTGCGAATGCAGATAGTTGAATTCAGTCATGAACAGGTCCAAATTTTGCTTCGGTGGTCGTCCAAGAAAGCTCTTGCATTCTCTTTGAGTCCATTACACTTCTCTTTTGGTCAGTTTTTCATCCGTTCTTCATACTATGTGACCAACCACCTCCGTTTCGCTGTTGATGTGTCTCCTTCACCGCAAGGATAGGATGAATATGAAGATCTGAGCCGCGCAGTTCAGGTAGGCGCTTTGAGTGCTGAAGAAGTTCCGGAAGATGTTGTTCAAACGCTCCATAGGTGTTGGGCAGACTTCTTCAAGTGGTTAGGTATCACCGCACATCCCCACACATAGCAGAGCGCTAGGAGGACTCTTCCGTTGAAATGTGAGCTCAGAGTTTTGGGGCCGGTCGTCGGTCGGTGACTCAGATGAGAACATCGAATCCGGCACACACAACTCTCCCTCTTCTATCTTATTCCTTTTTCATGATGCTCTCTATCCTCACTAAATGTTCAAAGAATACTACGAGATCTTCGAAATCAGAGGACATTCAATTTGTTCACTTTGTGTCAAAGATTTCTAAGAACTGGGTCTTATCCATTCGTAATCTAATTTTTCTACTTAGTGGTCTTCACTAAGCATCGTCTTTCTTTCATTGGTACTCCTCAACAACATCATGATGATATTATCGCAACAACGACTTGACAATAACTTCTCATAAATACGTATGCTCTTTTCGTTCCAATCAAATGACTTTACTGTCTGCTGCGGTGCGACAGTAAACAGCTTTGGTGATATAATGTCTCATAGTTGAACCCCTTTTCCCATGCGTAGGCTGTGAAGTCGATAGAAAAACGTTTTTTTTTTGGTGCACTTCCTCCAGCAGTCGTATATACGATAGGTCGTCTCCTTGGTCGACGACCACTCATAGGACTGCATTGATTTCGACGTCGTCAAACGTTTCTTCATGATCGGTAAAAGTTGGGGAAGAGGCAGATTCCACTCTTGACAGAAGTCTATGAACCGTGAAGAGGTATGGATCTGGTCCAAGAAGCAAAATTCGTAACAAAATGCGCTTCATCGATGATCCTGGATTTGAATTTTGTAAAACACTCAACAAGAACTTTCATGTGATGGAGGCAAAACAAGGCGGTATATGGCATCCTTGCACCTTTTCACTGAGCATTTTTATCACGCGGATGTTGCCTGATAGTGAAACCTTTCCTAAACCATGCTTTTCATATGGCTGCACTTTGTCCAATGTTATGTAATCTTACTCAGAATAACTGGAGTAAAAAGTTAGCAGAAGACAGACAGTAGGCAGAACGGACAGCACTTATCAGTGTCGTGTATAATTCCATTTTTCTACGACAACACGGCTTATTTGATCTTCCACTGAGCAGGAGCTATGCATTTCGGCAGTTAACATGTAAAAAATGGAGCCGATGTGTTGACGAAGATTAGCAGAATGCTCTTCGTATATTCGGGATCCAAGGTTTGCTCGCTTGTATTCATTCTACTTCGACGAGGAAAACGTACTCATTGATGAAATTTATCAGTTTTCCCAACGTAATCATCACCTTTGACTAGTAACTATCAGGACGGAGACGATGTCTAACTAAACGATATTGAGAAAGAACAGTACCTTGAGTGAACTGGGTTGGAACCAAGTTAGTGAGGAAGACATTGGGTACGAGATTGAGCTGAATGACTCTTTTCTTATATAGCAAACGTATCGTGATATTCCAAGAACTCAAAAATAATGTAAGCGAGTAGTTATGAGAAAGTAAAAGAGTTGGGTGGATCTTGCGACGATGCTTTGCTGAATGCGTTGCTCGAAATTGTTCTCTTTCACCGTTTTTTTTTTTTGAATATTAGTTTGGTTACAAACTAATGTCCAGCTTATGACCATATGTTCTTGCAGGGTTCTGCAGCAATTTTCATTCATACTAGGTACATTTGTTATCATTGCAAAGACAAATGTACGCACTTTTGTTCGTTATAATCCAGTTGCAACAGGAGACTGTGCTTCTGACAAGTTAGATGCAATGATAAGGCTTCAGATGTCGAAACGGTAATTTCGACACATATACTTGGAAGAATTCAAGCTAAGACCTTGCGGACATGACAGTACGAAAGTTTAACGAGGTATGGTGCCAAGGAGATCACGACGAATGCACAATACGTGTGCTTCAAAAATTTCTCATTGACAAAATCGACTTTGAGGTTGAAGATATTGCGGACGTTCATCTACGTTCGTTGTTAAAGTGAACGGTTTCGCTAAACGATAAATGCATTCTCAGTGATAATCGGTAAAATGGCTCAGTAGTCCTACTACCATCAAGTACTGCTGTATTTTCTCAAGCCACAATTACATAAGAAGGAGGTTGTAGTAAGAACCACTCGGTGCTTCGTTACAGGCTGAATTTGTGACTGTTTCCTGAATCCGGTTGGAACAGTTACGAAGGAAAATTACGCTAGTGAGAATTACATCAAAATCTCAGCGGTTGCATCCTGTATTGGTCAACGGAAATACCGCTATAAGATGTAGAAAATTCTGAGCAACCGGTATAAATGAATTGTATTCTCGTAGTTCTGAGTTAAGTATGCCGCTCGAAATATAGCCGCCGAAATTTGTCGCTTATTTCCCAGCAACTTCATGAAATTGTGTCGGTGGAAGCGATGGCTTTACATCTGCAAATCATCTGAACAAAACATGATCTAATGTATGCCATCTCCTCTCCTCCTGAAGGTGCCTGGACAATAAAGGATAAATCTACAACGTAATAAAGAAGTATAGAAGTTCGCCTCGAAGAGTCACGTTACCTCGTGTGAGGAAAGGGCCGTAGTGAATGAATTGCAACTGGGAAAGATGCAAACAGTAACGAAGCTTATCGAAACCTTAGTTAAATGCGAATAAGTTTTGTAGGAGAAGCAACTTGGTTGTCTATATAATAGAACATCAATAAAAACTTGTGTAAACTAAGTAGTGGGTGAATTGGGCGGACGAGAAATGGGAGCGCAATGCGTCCAGTGATCTGACGATTACGAAATCCCTCTGCTGAGTATCAGAAACTTACCATTAGTGCCGCAGTAGTGCTAGTGTTGGCGTCGGCAAAGACTTGTAAAAGAGACAGTACACTACGCGTTAAGGATGAAATCAATTTCTAAACAATATTCCGTCACTTTTGAGCCTGTGTAGTAGCATCTTCAAGAAAAAAAACGAAAATGAAACTAAACTTGTAAAACATTCTACATGAACATAACAGCCCCTTTGAGTGTTCTCAGGGCGTCACGTAAGCCAACAGTCCTCCTTCGATCTGTAAGGCCTTGCAGAAAAAGCAAAGGAGAGTCTTAAAGAGAAAGAAAATGCAACTGTCTAAAGCCGAAAGCTGTAGTGGTGCGGAGAAGCATGTGACGCAAATCTCTGAGTATCAGCCAAACTCACATAATCTAAGCACTCCCGTGGATCATGAATGTCAAAACGCGAATCGGATCCAAAACGTGTCAACGTCCGCTCAACAAGTGTCGTTGGATATGTTTAAAGGTTTCGAATGCTAACTTAGATTCAAGCGTAGGCTAAACAATAGTTATTTCGCGATGCTGCTATGGTGTGCTTCTAAGCTAACGCGGGGTTTCCATCATACGTACGTTTCGGTGGTCTCGTTCGCCTCATCGTAAGCCACATGCCCTACGGCTCACCTCTACTGCCACAGATGGATCAGTACGTACCTTCTGGCGAGAAGCCACTAGCGCACTATATCTCAGAAATGCTTGAAACATTCTATCAGTTCATATCAAATTTTTAAGTGAGAATGTAGACACATTACGATTTCTCTAATTATACATTGTTTTGAGCGAGGTGATAAAAACAGTCGAAACGAAGTGTATAACGTTACGTTTCACCAGCCACGAGCAACGAGTCTACAACACTGGCCGTTGGGTGATCTTTTCACAAAACGGCAAGTGTGATCAGTTCGACGTCATTTCCCCTGTACAAGGGATATCACCCTGCGGAACTGACTGAATCGAAAGGCACCGTGCAACGGACGAGGTGGTATTGCTGAAACTGAAAGGATCAACATATGTTACCAGATTATACATGGTTTCAGATACAATCGATTGAAAGGTAATGTTATAGGTTTCGCAATAGCCGCGTAAGCCATCAACTGAAAATCAGTCTTGACCGCAACATCACGTGATATACCACGTTGTCTGAACTGATCCTTTGCGATCACTTCTACTATTAGTAGGGGTGATCCGTAGGGCATGTGGCTCCGATGATACGGGTGACACCGACGAAACGTACGTGAGCTACTAGTGTACCAAACCTCAGAAAGGCTTGGAACGCTGCATTATTGAATTAATTGAATTTTCAAGCGATATCTGAAACACACTCGATTGAAAGGTAATCTTATGAGATGGTCGTTTTACGACATTGACAGGTCTTCACGATGTGCAGGGTTGTGCTTCGCAAGCAAGAAACGCGTAATTAAATTCTATTGCACATTTAGAGCGGAATTACCGACAAGCTTTCACGTGGCAAGGTACCCTTACTAAACCTCATAGCTTCGGCATAAAGAAGTCATATCAAGGAAGAAGAAATAGCTCCTTCCAATCCCACCTTAGCCTATCCTATTCCATAGTATGATCTTGAACTCCTTTCATATACCTGCTATGATGAAGTCTTTACCTAGAGAATTACAAGTTCTCTTTTCGATGAAATCCCGACTTTCTAACCGATGGAATGCTGCTTCAAAGAAACTCTCCCATATTTGCAACTGCCGCTTTCTGATCTTGAAGTCGAACCCGTTCATGACTTTCCCACAGTTCCAGATCAATTTGGAAGAATTTCGTGAGTCCAAGAAGCGCATGTGGCGCAGTGGTTAGAGGCACTCTGCGTTACACATAAGGTTGATGGTTCGACCTCGCACTCATAGCTCACCATCCCACCGGGGCCGGTGAATTGGTACCAGAGTGGTTCCAGACTTGTCTGGGAGGATAAGCAGCAGTGACTCGATACAGCGGAGGTCACCGCGACTCATTGTAAAGGCCGGACATGCATTCTATAACCTCAAACGAAGGTTAGGAAATTTGAGGACGAATGCACGCCACATCCCTCAGGGACTGATCAAGCGCCGAGAGCTTTATTCCTTATCACATGACCAACAAACAACTCATTAGCCTAAGTGTCGCGTTTAGGAATGTGTCATTACAGAACCTGCTCGCCCCGCAGGATCTACGCTACACGACTGTGCGTCGTACATCTGCCGCGTAACTGCAGCTCTTTCTCCTCTCTCTCTTTATCTCTTCTCTCTCTTTCTTCTTCTTTCTTTCTTTCCGTCTTTCTTCTTTCTTCTTCCTTTTTTGTCATTGAAATGAAACGCGAAAATCAGTGACGCCGTACTGAATGACGTTGCCTAGCCATCTCGCTGAAGTCGCCCAACTTTAGGGAGTGTCAGTGACCATGAACTATCCATTCATTTCGCGTGATGCATTGTCGTATCTATGCAGTCCTTCTTGGAGAATTCGGTGCGTTTCTTCGCTTTTCCGGAACCTCCACGACGGTCTTCGAACACTTCGCCGCGCGTTGCGTCGGCTGCTGCTTGAGGACCTCGTCTTCTCTTTGAGAGCGATAGTCAAGCCGAAACTTCCTATAAATTTGGAGAGAACCGAGCTAAAGTGTCTCTGTTTGGATATGCGGACTGAGTATTGAAGAGGCTCTTCCGGCTCTTTGCATCGCTTCGATAGAACATGATTTCCTCTACAAGTTTGGGTACTTTTTTTTCGTATACAACTCCTATAAGCAAAGAAAATCCCGAATGTGAAACGTAATTTTGTGCTCGCTCTTACAGTTCGCTGTGAAAACCTTTTCGAGAACGGAGCTTCATATTCGCCAAAATTTGGGCTGTCTAATGAGCTTAGAGTAGTCCTACAGAAAGTGATCCACAGACATTAGCCGAGCAAATAAGGGGCAGGCCCAGTGTGAAGCACATATTTATTTTTGCTACTACAGCGTAATAAAAAGACTTTTTCGAAAACCAGGCAAAGTGTTAGAATCTCCGAGATTTAGGCTTTCGAATGACTACTCAAATGCTAGATAAAAAGTTTTGTTCAGCGAAAAAAGAGCTCTGAGAATTTGAGGGTCAAAGTGGCCCTCATCGCTCGCAAAGGGATATACTTTGAAAATGGTGACAGAATTTCCGTCTGCTTGCTCCTCTTCATGGTCCGTGCTGTTGTCGTACTACGCTTTGAAAGATGTTATGGTCTTCCTTCTTAACCATATTTTATTTTCCGATAATGTTGAGTGATATGCAAAACTTCAACACGTTAACAATAGTGTGAGCTGTTATTAGCTCACACCGCATGCCGCGTGTGCGGCGGCGCGGCTGGAGTCTTTATTATCACGCCTAGCGATGGAAATATGGAAATTTGTTTGGTAATCTGAGGTGTTGAGGGATATTATTGTGATAAATCGGATGAAATATGGCAGAAGAGACTTCTATAAAAAGTTTTATATTGAGAGAATGCCTTTGTATCGGGAAATCATCTATATTTCAACAGGAGAAGCATATTGTTGTGAAATGGAACATATTTCCAGCTGTTATATAACTTCGTTTCTTTGTTTTTCATCTATGTTTTTTCAGTCATTCGATAGCTTTGGAAAATCCTGTTCTGCCACTAAATTTGCTTTGTAAAATGACTTTTCAGTACGTTATACTGACGAAAAAAAGCTAACGTTTCGCAAGCAGAGTTCGTTTCAGTGAGTATCTGCCTTTTCCCTCGCGAAATTCGAGGTTTTGAGAGAAAACATCGCCATTGTTTCTGCAACAAATAGCTTTATCGATGTCTCCTCTATCATATTTTACCATCTATTGGCGATCAAATTCCCTTTATTGACGATAAAATGCACATTCCATTAGAAAACTACCACAGCGTCATTGGAGGCGCCGCGCGACGCGCCGCCGCTCACGATTTCAACGTCGTTCTCAACGTGTTAAATGCCGCACGGAATTCGAATACGAATTTCATCTTTTTCAAGGCGCTCATACTTCATACACTGCGCTACCGACGCTCCTGTTCTTTCACCACTCGTTTTTCGGTATTTTATTTTGTAAAGAAACAATTTCAGAAGGGTTTGAGATGGCAGAAAAGCGATAATATATTTGTTCGGCATTCTTGACGGACCTAATCATCAGACGAACGCAGAGTATGTTGCTCTTCTTTTCAATATTTTTCTTTTTTCTGTTGGCGATCTACGCTTTGTTTAAGGGCGATCGATAATCTGACAATAAACGCTCATCCGAGTGAAGAAGCCGTCGTTATCAAGTATCGAGCAACTAACATCCGAACTCGTCGTTCTACAGATTGTCAGAAGCTGTTCGTCCATCTTTTTTTCTATTGGAAACTAAAAGTAGAAATTCGGCCTGCAAACGAGAGTCGAACCTGCGTTCCAGCCATACCGGAGGAGCGCGATAACACTACACCACAGGGCACCGTTTCACTATCAACAGAAATTGAGTTGTTCACTATTTTCTTTTGAACGAGACAAGCTTGTGATCGTCAAATTTGGTGGAAGATCTCATGGAACGAATACTCTTAAAGGGGAACATTCACTCATATATATTTACTTAGATTCTAATAGAAAGATTAGTTAAAAGAGAACACCTTGACCGAGTGGTTGTGATGATTGTCGCGGTGCGCGTGGGACCGAACTTCACCCCCAGCACTCTCCGGCAGTCAACATCGAACGAGCTATGGAATGCCGCAGCCAGACTATCCTCATGATCGCAAGGAGACGCGCTGAACCAGAATTCGACGACGTCAAGGAGAAGGCTAAAGAACGAGTCGAATGCTAGAAGTGCTGGGATTCGTACAGTGAAAAAAAACGCTGTGAAGACGAATCAGTAAAGTGCTGATATGGAAAAGTTGTCGAGAAGCCACATTTTAAGGTCCGATTTCATCTTTCAATTTGGGGTTTTTTCGAGTTCTCTTGGGGTTTTAGTTCGCACTCAACGCTTTCGGGACCGTGGACCCTGTCCCTGCGTCTCTAACCCCAGCGGGTTGCGTTAACAATGGTCTAACCCCAGTGTGTTGCGTCTAACAATGGCACGCTGGAGATTAGACGCCATTGTTAGACACAACACAGTGGGAAAAAAAACGTAAAGGGTTGGGTGCATTGTCCCGAAATGGTTAGCGCCATATTCTCGTCGATACAGGCACATTTATCTTGTAATGGTTTGTTTTTTTCAGTATTAATCTGAAAGACCTCAACGATGATGTTGATGTCCAAGTGTTGACCAATGTTGTTTTGGAGAAATGTACGATAATACCCGAGACAATGCGACAGGAACTGGAGCAAGTACTATACTACTTACAGAAGCGATCCACTCACCGAAATAAACCGGCTCGTGAGTGGTCACTAGTACTGATCTTTGATCGCCCATATTGAGAAATCTCAGAAAATTGAGGCCATGAGACTCTTTTAGGAGTAATTATAAATCTCTGAATAATGAGTGATATGCAAAACATTCGGCCCCAGACGAGAGTTGAACTCCTGTTTCACTCGAATCGGGGACGCGGGTTCAGCTCCCGCCTGGGGTCGAATGTTTTGCATACCACTCAGTATCCTTAGATTTATAACTACAACGGCGTAACTCTGCTAAAATGCAGGAAAACAGAGGATTTTTATAGATTACTCGTCACGGATAGTAGTATATAACAGTTCTTTGTGCTGAGTACTATTGCAGGAAGTTCGTCCTCAATTTCATCAAATGATACCGTCTCGTCGAACGCATCAGTGAGAGCCGACATAGATCAAGTAGACGTACGTTTGAACCGATATTCGATCATTGTCTTCTTTTGGTTTTCCTTTCTTTTTTGATTTCAATAAAATAAATGATTTCTTACTATTATCTGCTGATAAACCGGTTCTTGTATGTTAGACGGCGACAGAGTTATAAACCGATCTCATTCGCTGGACAGAAACTTTTCATAAATCTCTGGCTAGAGCGCCTACGTAGTTAATACTCTAAAACACTCTTGTAGCGCTGTAAAATCCAAAATAAAATTCTGTTTCACACAATCACGTGTTTTTCTTTTCTTATCTCGCTTATATTTCGGTGGACAAAGCTCCTTCCTTAGAGTCCTAGCATTCATTCGATAACACAAGGTTTGAAAAACTCAAAAATGTGTTTGCTTTTGGAAAACTCTTTTGCTAGCTAGCGCTGTAGGAAAAAGAAAAATTTGTGCGTTACACCTCTCTGGCAGGGCTCTTTTTCAGTCTATCGGCTATCCGTTATCATTCGATGTTTTAAGTTCCAATAATTCCAACGTTGTGCTTATTTTATGGAAAAACCGTTCAACAGGAAAAATCGATCGAGTTTTCCCTTTTACGACGAGCTTGTTTACCGGCTAATTCACGGAGAGGGGGATGAGGGGGGGGGAAGGGCGGTCGAGCGCGTTTGAAAGATTGTTATTTTGGGGATGTATTCACCGCATCAGCCGAAACTTCAGATGAAAACGTATGATTCTGATACTACGGAAAATTCTCTACACTCCGATATGCTTTTAATGATCACTAACGCCCCAGTGAAAAGTTCCTGTCCAGCGAATGAGATCGGTTTATAAGTGTATAAGTTTGTCGCAGTCTTACATATAAGTATCATAATCCTTTTGATAGACTTATCTTTAGACCTCACTCAAAACAATATGTAATCTGATAACATATTTTGAGCCTTTCGTGACGCCTGTTTTGGGCGCTTATAT
>JAHQIW010002895.1:0-28838 GCA_019055375.1 Parelaphostrongylus tenuis | reverse complement strand
TGATACAGGTGAATGGACTTGTTCAAGCTGTATAGTAAGCGGACACGAGGACGATGATAGTGCTAAGTAAACAAAAAAAATCAATAACAATGTAAGCCAAATAGTAAACAATAAACAGGCCAACGTACTCTTCGACGCTGATTTCGTCGGGCTGTTCCGCTACTTCAACGATATCCCCGATAGTTGTAGGATCGTTAAACGATGGGCTGTTAGTATCGACTGTTTCCTGTGGAACGACCATCTTGAAGTGCTACTTTGTTCGCCTGGAAAAATTTTCCACTAAGAACCCTCACTGACATCATCCGAACGATAATCGCGTTAGAAGAAAACAACAAGCGAAAAAAGTAAGCAATAAGTAACTAATAGATAAACAAACAAACAAACAAACACGAATCCACGATGAGAGCAAACAACCAAGGTGGAGAGATCAACCGCCCGACGACGCAAGTATGTCAAAGGTGCGGGGTGATAGGAACATTTGAACTTTTTCGCGCCCATTCACTGATTTCGCTTCGGGACCTCCATGTGCCAAAACAAACCTGTATGATCTAGGAATCCATTCGGGGGAAAACAAGTACTTGCATATATGTATGTCTGCGCGTGTGTGTGTGTGTGTGTGGCCACATGTTACATGTTCATACACATGTGTATGCGGTCTACGTGTATATATATATATATATATTGATCTATATATATAATGGATATACGATTTTGGATATTTTTCATATCAAAATAGGTTTTTTCTCAAATTTTCGGTGTTTTTGTTGTCGCTGTGCATGTTTTCAACAGTTTTACGGCATGACCTTTTCCGCTCCTAGCTTAACCGTTTCTGGCCCGTGGACCCATGGCCCCTGCGTCTTTAACGTCAACGGCAACTCTGGACAGTCTGCTCCACCTCCAATCCATTTCTAACCCCCTGCCGTGCCATTGTTAGACGCAACAGCCTGCCATTATTAGACGCAGCACGCCGGGAGTTAGATATGCGGAGATGGTGGGGCAATCCGTATGTACGCACATGTATATATGTCCGTATGTATATGTAGACGTATATCTATACATATGTACATATCAACACTTTCAATCGACTATTTTGAAACGTCGCATAGAAATTTAGTAGAATATGATAGAATTTTCTCGAGCCTTTTACAGGTCTGCTATGGCACCACGACGGCTAAGCGGACGTTTCCGAACTCTCGCAAGTTTGACCTCTAGTATTATCGGGAATCCTCGCCGTATAAGTTACCCTACGCAGTGTCTCAGAATAGTCGTCTAAAAGTGTTGATATACGTACATATATATACTTATATGCACATAAGTATATACATGTGCGCATGTGTATACATGTATATGTGTATATGCGCGTGTGTACGTACACATGCACATATGTATATATATACATGTATATATATGTACGAGTATATGTATATCAATATAGTAGTATATGTATGTACATGTGTGTATGGTAGTATATATATATACATGTATGTATGCATGCAAATATGTATTGGCGTATGCCGCAAACCGAGCAAACGACAATCGGCAGTCAATCATTCTGGAAGAACGCTTTGCCGGGTAATCTTTTCACTTGACTCAGAGTGTAACTTATACGGTTACGATTCACTGTGGTAGTATGGGTCGAGCAGACGAATCACATGTGCTACTGATGAATCTTACGAGAAAGTCGTAACGTACATCTGACACTCAAGGTGCCATAGAGACCTATGAAAGGCTCGAGAAAATTCTGTCGTATGAGAAAGTTGGATATCAACCTCGAAGTGCTCGAAGTGTTTTGTCTGCACGGCTAGGTTTTGTAGATTGGTTTGCATCAGGTTTCATGCACTCATCCGATAGCACGAATCTCGGTGATTTTGAAACTAAAAGTGGTTTTTTAAAAGATCTCTGCAAATTGCTGTAAAGCGAAAAGAAGATTACTTCTCACCTTTAGAGTCATCTGGCGAGTTCGCCGAAGAGGGTCAAGCAGAATTTTTTGGCTACAGCCCCACGTCACCGGTTATCGAAAAAGCCTTTTTTTTGAGTTGTTGCAGAAGAAGATTCCTTGCGTAGCAGACGCACATATTTCTCGCCAGACAGAACTCTTTCTTTGGACAAGGAGTAATCTATCGATAACGTAGTCATTGCTAATTCCAACTTTGTGCTTATAGCCTGAAATGACCCTTTCGCTGCAACGCAGCAAGCCAAAGATAACTCTGTTCGGACAGACATATGCGCTTCTGAGGCTAGCTTTATTTTGGATTTTACAGCACTAAAAAGACTGTTTTGAAAAACCGGCGACGTTTGGCTATAGCCAGAAATCTCAGCTTTCGAATGGTTACTGACAGTCCTGGAAAAGTTCTGTTCCAGCGAATGGGTCCGTTTTTCATATGTTCTCGTATAACCGCAAAGTGTTTCATTCATCCAAGCACGATATTGTCCCCTTGAAACCTAAAGTATATTACTTGAATGCCTTTTTAGGTAAACAGAGCTATTTCTCCATACTTTTTGGAGTTATTTGATAGCTCGAAAAACGGCGATTCTGACACTGGCTTGATTTCTACAGAGACCTTCCTAATGGTACTGTAGCAGCCAAGAGAAGATCACGTTTCACTTTCGGAGCATTGCATGGTCATTTTAACTATGTTGAAAATTATTTCAACTATACCAAATCGTTGCTCGTTCAACAAAAGCGATACATTTAGCAGTTTATGTACACTACTGAAGTAAGAGTCGTTTTGTCAGTGTAGAAGCACATAACTCTTTTAGTTCTTTCTTACATACCCATAACTGAACAGGTAAGATCACCTCGTTACAGACCCTGATTCCTCAGCAACAATCCTTAGTCTTCTCTATCTTTATCTATTTCCCCTCATCTTCACTTTCGACTTCACTCATATAAAATTCTAATTACATACACATTCTACCGTATAAAGCTTGAAGGTTAAAGCTTTTGGCGTTAATCAATCCCTGAGGGATGCGCCATGCATTCGTCTTCAATTTTCAGTTTCGTTTGAGGTGATTGATCATCTGGCCCTTACAATGACCCGCGGTGGCCTACTGCTTTATCGAATCAGTGCTGCTTATCCTCTCAAATAAGTCTGAGATCAGTCTGGTACCTATTTACCGATCCCCGAAGAGACGAATGGCCTGGTTAGTCATCAGCGCGAGATCAAGCCACGATCTTGTGTGCGATGCAGAGCACCCCTAACCACTGCGCCAAATCCGCTCCTTTTCGTCGTAAACCGTTTGAGAAAATGGTCGGACTATATGTTTTGTCCCAGCATTTTCAAACGAATCCTTTGACAGGTTGTGGTTTAACGGCAACTGAATTCATAAGCGAATCGGCACGCAGATAGTGCTGGGATCTGCACAGTAAATCGTTGTGATGAGTCCTTTAAAGATACAAAATAACCTTTGAGGGACCGTATGACACGTTTCGTTCTAAGCCGCGCGACGTCAAATCGCACTCAGATATTGTGAAGGCGGCGTCGCGTAACGAGGGAAAGCAGGCGCAGACAGCCAAGCATGCATACACAGACATGCAGATGCGGCCCGCCTGACTGCCGCGCAAGCGACTGCGCGACGTCGCCAACTTGTCCACGTTGGTCCTCAAGGGGATATTATATGGACATTTCGGTTGCTACGATACGAAATTCTCGCACAAAGTCGTTTATCTTAGCAGTTTCTTTTTAACACCGCGCTGAGCATAATTTAGCTGCAATTGCGGAAAACACACTACCATGCACCGATTATCAGAGTGAGCATATTTCGGCATTTTTGTGGTTTTTGCAAAATTTCTAGGACGTACGTGTGGTCCTGTTCAAAGAACGAAACAGCTATCTAGGCGTTTTGATGATTTGACTGCAAGAGTGTTCAGAAGGCAGATTCAAACTCCGTGCACTGCCTGATTCGTCGCTTATTGCATCACAAAACACTGCGCTATTTCGCCACCTCTTGTACGGCTTGTATACTCTGCTGCTATCAGAATGTATTGTGAAGTTTCGCTTACTTGCTTATTCGTGTTCTTCTCGAATGACGTAAAATACTGCTCGAGCATTTCCCCTTGCCATCTCAGTTCTAGCCTGACTGTGGCGTTCCGTAGGGCGTTCGTCATAGACTGCCGGAGAGAGTTGGGGGTGGAGCTCGGCTCTACGCGCGCAGTGGCAAGCATCAAAAGCACTCGGCCATGACGCCCCCATTGTTAGTCTGGATATAGAAAAGCACAGGGATGACGTGGGTTCTTTTGGCTGCCCTTTTCTTTTACTGCTGCCTTTATTGCGTGTGTGGTCATGTCTTTATCACGTGTGTGGTCCTGTTCAAAGAACGAAACAGCTAAAAAAAAAACAAAAAAAAAACAAAAAACAGCTAAACAAAAATGTCCGCAAAAAAAATGCGCAATTGAACGATACCAATATCATGCAGATTTAATTATTTTTGGTTAACAAATTTGGTAATTGGTTCAATGGTGTAGTGCCAAAACTTACGGAACGGCCGATTATATTGAGGGATTGAAGTTCTCGTCTTCAAACTCGAACTTTGGAATCCACGAATAATGTTTAGGGCTTGTGATCAGTAGCGATGTCGTGCATGCTGCTCTTCGTTGATTTCTTTCTTTGGTACTTAAATATTAAGCGGCGGCAAATTTTAACCCGATCTCAATTACTGTACAGAAGCTTTTCATAGAAATGTTAGTAATCAGTAGAAAGCTCAAATCTCTGGCTACAACTCTACGTTGCCGATTTTCCAAAGCACCCTTTTATAGCACTGTAGAATCCAGAATAATTTTTTGTTTCACGGTGAGCATTCTCGTTCATTTTTATCGCGCTTGTAAATCGCTGGAAGCACGAAAAGCATATCAGCGTGTGGAGGAGTTTCCGTACTATCAGAATTTACGTTTTTTTTTAGAGTTTCTTCCAATGCGGTGAAAAATCCTATATTGAATAAGAATTTTTCAAAGCGATCGATCACCCGCCCTTGCCCCGCCTCCCGCTTCGTGAATTGACGGTAAACAAAGTCGCTCGAAAGTTTCATAGCTGAGTGAAATCTGAAGGTAAGCCAGAACGGCCACTTGTTAGTAACGTCATCGCCTAATCTATGAAGTAGTCGATAGTGACCTACCACACCATGCGTTGAAACGGCGGCAACTATTGCTATTTTACTGAGTATTTTTTCACCGCATCGACAAAAACTCTAGAGAGAAATGCATGATTCTAGTACGACGGAAAACCCTTTACACGCTAATGATCTTTTCGTGTATTTAGCGATTTATACTCGTGGTACTAATGAATTCCAAAAGCGAGTGAGAAACAAAATATTATTCTGGATGCTACAGCGTTATAAAAGTGTGTTTTGTAAAATCAGCAACGTAGTGTTGTAGCCGGAGATTTAAGCTTTCCAATGCTTGCTAACATTTCTATGAAAATTCCCTGTCCAGCCAATGAAATCGGCTTAGAGATTTTTCGCCGCCTAACATATAAGTACCCTTCATTATCACTTGTCGGACCGTTTCAATCTCTTTCTTGCTATTTTTACGCTTTAGTTGTATTCATTAGTAGAGGTCTAAGACTTTCAATTTCAGAAATTCTGCTTGAGATTGACTACAATGGAGTATTCATGTTTGGGAGAAAGTGAACATCGAATTAGTGCGTTAACTGATGAGACAGTCGATAAAGCGAATATACTTGAAGAGATGGCCGTTGACGTACCGTCCGATGCTCATACTGAGGATATACATTCCGATGTTGTGCGTAAGCAAATCCATTTTTTATCTCCGTGTAGTGCTTCAGGACTCATGGATTTCCTCTTGTCTAAACTCCGCCACCGATGTAGAATGAAGCACGGAGCGAAGTCTCCATTTTGACCGAATAAATTTGCTTAAATTTGCTTTTTTAATAATTTCCATTTGCTTGTAGTCCCTGTACAGTGAATTTTATTCAAGGTCTATCTAGAAAAGATATGACATTTTTTAAGCAATGTCTAGGTGCTATACAGGCACCTGTTTTGTCCTGCCGGGACTTATCAGTAGCAGCGTCCCTCGATTCAGTCCATCCCTTGAAATTTCACTCCTCCATAAAGGAATCGACTCCGAGTAATAAATCACCGCAAGTCCGATCATGGAATTACCTAGCATCGTAGTAATCGTCAGTCTCGTTAATAGCCTTTGAAGTCAATCATATCTCTTCATTCGACCGCTTTTTTATAGACCTTGCTCAGACAGTAATATTCTGGTAAGGATATAACATGCTTTGATCTATGTCTAAGTGCTATTCAGGCGACTGTTTCGTCCTACCGGTCGAATGAAGAGGTATGATTCACTTTAAAAGCTACAAACTCGACTGCAGGTCACTACAATATAAGGTAATTCCATCATCTAACATGTAGTGATTTAATATCGGTGTCGATTCCTTCTTGGAGGAGTATAACTTTAGGGAATCGGCTGAACCGAGGGACGGTGTTAGTGATGAGTGCCGGTGGGATGAAACAGGCGCCTGTATAGCACGTAGACATGGCTCAAAACAATTGATATCCTTAGCAGATTATTATTGTTTGAGCAATGTTTATAAAATAACGGTCGAATAGAGGTCTCTCTAAAAAGCAGAACAGTCTGCGATCTTTAGGGAGCCAACATGTCTCATTTTGAACCATTTATTCCGAAAAGCACAATATTCGACTTTCTGTAGTGGAGGCAATCACGCTGCATTGCTATGAGCGCGGTTTCAATGCGTTAATGGTGTTTTAGCAGCTGTGGAAGTATATCACCTGCAAAAATTCTAATTTTTCCACTTCTGCAGCAGTATTATGACGTTACAATGATATATCTAAGGGTGCTGAATGATATGCAAAACTTCGATTCCCAGGCGAGTGGTGAATACCCTTGTTTCACCCATCCCGTGGGTGGGTTCAACACCCGTCTGGAGTCGGAAGTTTGGCCTATCACCAAACATTCTTGGATTTATAATAATAACACATGTACTAACTGAGGACACGATTGTTTGGAAGCCTTTCTCGCTGGACAAAATTTGGCTCATAGACGCTTGACAACAATTCGAAAGCTTAAATTTCTGCGATTTCGACAAAATGTTTGAGTTTTAAAAAAGTCATTCGGTTACGTTTTAGCAGCGAAAATAAAATTATGTTTCACAATCAGTTTGCTTCGCAAGCTCGGCTGGGCTTGTATGTAGCTCTTCGATAGCCCAAATCTCGTGAATGTCGATGCTGTATTTAATGTTTCGAAAAGTTATCATAGAACTCTGTAAGAGCGAAAAGAAAATTACATATCGCACTCTATGTTTTTATCGTACAGAAAAGTTATATTTGAAAAAAAAGCGTATGACCATATAGAGGAAATCATGGAGTATCAGAGAAACACAAAAAACCAATAATTTCTCTTTCCTAATGGATGAAAAACTCTAATTGAAAAGACGATAATCGCGCGCCTCTTGCGAGTTGCGCTTTGCCTTGCGATCGATCAGCTGTCATCCTCAATGGGTTCAATAACAACAGTATTATGCGTCGTAATGAGTGTTGAAAGTGAGATACAATTTGACTGAGGAGTATTTTCCGTTTGAGAACATTAGAGTGGGAACGTGCTCTTTGTCTCTTTTAAATAAGCTGATAATTGTGTTCAGTTACATATTGTTATTTTTCAACTATGCTGAGCAGTGCTGATCGAAAAATCCAGGTCGGTGATGATTTTTATAAGCGCGTGTGGATGAATCGCAGAAAGAACGAGATAATGAAATGTCGATATATGAAGAAAGAGAGCATGTAAGCTGCTTTGTTACTATCTATATAGATAGACTCCGCTTTGATGTTCGTTAGAATCAGCTGGTTTGTACAGCAAGGGGTATACTCTCTGACAGGGATTCCCAGACAATACTCTGTTAATGACATAACATGTTTTGAGTTGTTAAGACCTAAGTGCTACACAGGCGTCTGTTTCGTCCTACTTGGACTCCTCAGGAGCAATGGAGATATATGGTTCATTATAACAGCCACAACCTCGGCTGCTAATCTGCAGTGCGAGGGAATTCTATCACCTGAGTTGTGATTCATTACTTAGCGTCGATTCCTTCATAGAGGAGTATAGTTCACGTTAGGACGAAATAGGCGTTTCTCTAGCACTTACACCTTAACGGCCTAAAACATGTTATATCATTATCATAGTATTATCGTTTTGAGCGGGGTTCATAAAAAAAGCGGTCGAATGGAGAGAGACGCCCAGAGTTAGAATGTTCTTTAATTATGTACAAATAGCAGATCGTCTTCTTAGTCCCTCAGACAGCAGAGTGAATGTGATGAAGGACAGAAATATGAATTTTTCGACGTTCATCGATCCTTGGGAAATGCACCACGCATTCGACTTCATTATACACATTTGACCCAATGAGTCACGGTACCCTGTCGATATTCCGACCCAATGATGCGATTTTATCAGACAAGTTGGATAGAAATTTACCGGGCATGGAGAAATGGAAGACTTGGTCAACCTTATGCATGGGATCCGATCAGCTACGTGTGTACTGCAAGGCATCTCTAACCAGTGCGCCACACGTCGAATGGTTTATCGCAGTCGGGACTACTTAGGAATAATCCTAACTTGAGTAACATTTGGAGAAATATGCAACAAATCGCATAGTTTTTCATACGGCAAGCCATCAAAGCTGGATTTTTCAAATTATAAGCGGGGGGTCAGTGGGGAGGGGGGGAGGGGGAAACGGCCGAGTGGTTGATGATGCTTGGTGCGGGGTCGATCCGCACCACACAACCTCCGACCGGGCAATGACGAACGTCCACCAGCTTGGCTTTATAAAGACTGCAAGGATCTGTCCGATCAGTACTCTGCACTCCTTTCATTAGAAAACGAATCCTCAAGCATTGAGAAAATATGCTTAAGATGTTTATTTTTACTGATTTTTCCTTCACTTAATCGGTGTCGTTCAGGTGTTTATGGTGTCCAACAGCTGATATCGATAAAACAAGTCTCGTGGTATTTGTGAATTGCTAATGCGAACCACAAGCTTGGCGAAGATCAGGTTTTCAGTCATGGTTTTTGCTCATATGTTTGTATACACGTTTGTTTACATTTTCTTCCAACTTTGGAAGAATACTCTTAGCTAGCTCATATTTAAATGTATCCAATATCGTATCAAATAGCAAAGTAGTAATGTTTGGTGTAATAAAAGTAATTCACTCAATGGACGGGATGTTAGCGTATGAGAAGGAAGTGGCAAGTTTTTCCCTTTCGTCTTTCTTTTCATGGACTGAATTCTACTCAGTCCTAGTGTAAATTTCCAAAGCGCTACTATTGCATAACTTCGGCTTCTTCAATACTCCAAGTTTTATTTTCTTTGTAGTCAGCACGAGGTTTTTTTATAATACACTTTATTCGGACAACTGAGTTTCGCTATTTCCACTTCTTCGAAGCGTGGAAAGATCAGGCTGCCTCACAACTTGCAGCACACTTCCATTACTCTACAGAATCGTAATCGCCAAAAAAAGCCGTGAGAAACCAAACCTAGATTTCAATTGCATCAGCGCACAACAATCTCCACCATACTCACCGCTTTTATGAGTCGCCACTGATTTATCCAGTGAGATAGACTACCGTGCGGAAGATCATATGAAATTGTGGACTGCACCCACTCATCAGGAAACAGTCATTACCCACGTGCCATAACCACATGTGATTACGAGGCAGTTCATGTTGACAATATGCTATTTATCCTGACGCTTTCGAAAACCGGGAATAATGCTCTGCTCCTTGAAAACGCTTTGGACGTACTCTTTTAGCTAGACTAGGTACGTTAATAGGCTCGCATAGGACTCAAGCAAATAGTTGGGAGGGATTTTTGAAATTGAGTTTGCCACAGTGCGCAGCAACATGAGACCTCGGATGTAGAAAGATCTTGGAAGCGTTCAGTAACACATCAGTCCACATATAAATAGCGGAAGGAGTGCCTTGTAAAATCAACGTTATGGCGTAGTGCTGAGGATTGTTACTCTGAAGAAGGAGGTGCAATCGCAGTCCCCCTGTGATCTCACACGTTAGTCTCCTCCACTTGGGCCAACTCAGTTTGACCATTCATAAAAAGCGGTGCGATGTTGGAAGCTGTCTTGGCGCTTAACGCAAAGGCTCTAGTCTGGTGACCTCCCTGTGATCAATGGAGGTTGTGTTGATTGACTGGCTTGTGGACAACCTGAATCTTTCCCATACTCCAAGGAAACCAAAAACTGCCAAAACATCAATGTCAAAATAAATTGCATTATAAAAACCTCTATTTAATCTTTTTACTGAATACGATTATTATCCTTTCGAAAAAACGATGCAGATATTCAAGGATTCGCTTCTGTTACATCTGTTCAGAACCAATTTGTTTTTAAAGTCTTTGAGATAACGACTATGTCATCTTTCTTATAGTTCCAGCCAAGATGACAAAATCCGTCTTGCTGTTGTCGCTTGTTTTCATCGGGTTTTATGATGCTTAGATCCTTTTTTCTTATAAATGATTCATAGAATTCATAGAGGTCGATTTCACTTCATTATAGGCACTTTATCTTCTTCAAAAAACAAACTTTGACTTTAACATCGCTCGAGAGAAGGTAAAGAAACGACTACCTATCAATGAAGAATGGAGTGAAGATGATCGTGCACTATTTAAGCAAGCTTTGCTTATGTTTGGAAAGAGATTTGACAAAATTCGCCAGATGGTATGCTTATTCGTTTATTTTTACAGGAGAATGTTCGATGTATTGTATTGGTTTTTTAAGATGCCATATCGATCTATGTCATCAATTATCCAGTTCTACTATAATACTAAAAAAGACAGTGATTATAAGAGTTTAATCGACATTAAAATGGCTGACGATTCTGAGGATGACGATAGGTGAGGCATTACCGTTTCTACTATTGCATGTGTCACAATTCTACGTACCTTTTGGTTTATCAGAATAAGAAAGGTATGTTTATTACATAAGGAGCGCATGTGACGCAGTGGTGAGAGGTGCTTTGCGTCGCGCGCGAGGTTGATGATTCGATCTCGCGCTCATGGCTTACCAAGCCAACATGTTTTGAACTTTTTATGACGTCTGGTTTGGCACTTATACACTGCTAGAAACGTGTTTCGCCATTACAGTTTCATCAGTAACACGGTGCCTTTCGCTTTGTCAGGTTCTTATTGCTTTGAGTGAGGTCAATATAAACAGCCAAAGTAAGGTGTGATTAAACCCAGTGTTATAGAGTGATGTGCAAAACTTCAGGGCCAGGCGGGACTAGAACCCGCACCTCACTCTTTCGTCAGTAGTGTAACGGAGAAAGCACGCATTCCCGGAAAGAGTGAGGTGCGAGTTCTAGTCCCGCATGGGGCTAAAGTTCTGCAAATCACTCTATAACCCTGGATATATATCTATAGCATCATACCACCGCAAAAAAGCAGTTAAATAAAAACAATTTCATTTGATTTGTGATTCTTTTTACCAATCATAGCACTCGGCTGTTGCTCACTGCAATGTCGGCTGAATTGATCACTCGGTTCTTTCTGATTATGAAGGGACAAATAAAAAACCGACCTCATTCGCTGCAGGAGAAGTTTTCATAGGAGTGTCAGCAATCATTCGAAACCTTAGGTTCCTGGCCAGATCCCCACGTGGCCGGCTTTCAAAAAAGCACTTTTGTAACGCTGTAAAATCCACGCAAATACATGTCTCAGACGCGCATATTTGCCACTGGACAGAGCTCTTTCTTTGGACCACTAATAATCATTCGCTAGCGCAATCGTTTTTGATTCCAACACTGTGCCTATATCCTGAAAAGACCGTTTCTCTGAAACGCAGCAGGGTGAGTAATAGTGATTGACATGCGCGAGCAAAGTGGTCTTTAGTCAATTCACTGGTCGCTGGGTGTGGCAGCAAGGCCAGCTGAGCCGACATCGATCAATTTTCGAGCACATGAATGTATAGGGAAATCCCTCGTAGTATCCGAATGTCTTCGAGTCACTGTCGGGAGCAATTAGGACGTTCTGGTGGCCCGAATTCCAACAAAGTGATCATAATGACGATTGATTGTTTGTAATCATGACGAAATAAAAGTATTTAATGCCTTTTTGTAGCAGAGTCACACGTTTGCTCTAAAGTTTTTTTTTTGAAGTGAAGAAAAAATTCCTAACTGAATGACAAAGATTGTTCTAACATAAGACCGGTCGAAAAGCGATTGATATTTGCGCAACCTCCATTGCTGCCGCGCCCAGTGGCTCATGAAATAGACCACTTGCTCGTGCATGCGAATTCAATCTTATTTTCCCTGCTGCGTTTCAGGGAAACGGTCTTTTCAGGATACAAGCACAGCGATGGAATCAGAAACGATAACGTTATCGAATGATTACTAATACTTCATAGAAAGAGGTCTGCTCGGCGAGAAGTATGCGCGTCTGCTGCGCAAGAATTCTCTCTCTGTAGCATCTTCAAGAAAAAGCTTTTTGGAAAACCGGCAGCGTGAGACTGTAGCCTAAAGTCCCAGCTTTCAAATGAATACTAACACTCCCATGAGAAGTTCCTCTCTAGCAAATGAGCTTTCTTTTCATTTGTCCCCTTATAATCAGGAAGAGCCGACCACTGGACATGTGGTGTATGATAATTCGGCGCTGATTCCTCTATATGTAAGGAGTATACCTCTTGCAAAGAATCGGCTGAACCCAAAGGAATCGTGCGACTGATGAGCTTGTAATGGTGAAACACGTGTCTAGCACTGTGTAAGTGCCTTATTAGGCCTCGTAAAAAGGCTCAAAAGGTGTTGTCAGAGCATCAGATTGCTTAAAAGTCCGACTATCTCTAAACTTCAACATGATTAAAGAAATGCAAATTTTCTCACGAACTAACCTTTTCTTTAATCAAAACTTGCGCGAGGTTGGTACTTTCTTTTCTCAAAACTCGATAGCCGACATTTCGGCGGCAACGCCTTCATCAGAGCCTGGACCTCTATATCATACCATATTTGATTACTCGGTTAGTATTTTGCATGAATCAAAAATCCAATAGATAAAAAATCAGCGGTCTAGTCGTTCCGAAAAACTCCACCTCATTAAGTTTCATGAGAGTGGCTGGGATTTTAGTTGAAACTTTGGTCATGGTGCAACTAAATGAGGTGGAGTTTTTTGGAGTGACTAGACTGTTGATCTATCTTCTTTTAGATTTTTGATGTATGCGAAATATTGACCGAGTAATCAGATATGGTTTGGTATATACGTCTAGACTCTGGAAGGTCTTGCCGCCGAAACGTTAGCCATCGAGTTTTGAGGAAAAGAAAGAAAGTACCAACCTTGAGTAGTTTTGAATAGAGAAAAGATCAGATTGTTTGTTTCGAGTGTTTGTCAAGTCGACGCTTAAATCGAAGTGTGCTTGGTAATTATTTTTACATGATACATGTAGTTTGTTAGTAGCACTTTCAAAGAGATAAAACTCATCAAACCGGCGGAGTTGCACATTCGATTGATCTTGGCTGGTAACGTGAAATATCATACCATTCGTTTCGAGTGTTTCTTAAGACAGACCTCACTCAAATTTCAATTTGCCTTATAATTATAGTTATATTGGACGAAAACCTGCCAAGAGCAATCGACCGTACAACGCCACCCATTTTTGGTGATTTTTATCACTTGATGGCGTGTGTAAATATCACGTTTGCGGTTACAGGCGACATGCATGGCTCAAAAAAGATTTATCAGGCATATCAGATTGTTATTTTGATCAAGGTCCATATAAACAGTCAAAGGTAAAGACTATTCCAAAGTTTGCGCGAGGATGCATGTCATCTTCGTAATCGGTGGCTGACTTTCGACGACCTCGCCTCGCCTAAGTTTGAATAAAGATCAGTCCATTGAAGACATTGCATTTACTTCTTATAATTTTAGTCGACTACTCTTTTTATATTTAGGGGATCCCAGCACTTTCGCATTCGTCTTTCGTTTCCTCGCCTCCATTATCTATGAAAGTCTTGATTTTACGTACTGTTTAGTGCTGAGGATCAACTCAATGAAGCAAATAAGTGCAAAAACTGCGGCGAAAAGTGTCGAGTATCGCACTTCGTCGACGATGTTCGGCTATGTTTTGTGTGCTCGACTCATAGGCGAGTAAATAGTTAAATATCCTTCTTTTACCATATCGTGCTCGTTTATTTATAGAATTTCTGGAAAACATCGTTCATGCAGTGTTATCTCTTTGCTGAATGAAACTTGTCAGAAAAGGAGACGAACTTGTCCTAGTGGTAAAGTGATTCTCACCTAATTATATCCAAAGCAACTAGATAGATTTATTTATTTTCAGACATGCTTGACATAGCGCATAGTTTTGTTGGAATGTCCAGCTATATTGATCACAAGTTCACTAAAGATAACCAGGCGGTTATCGATGGAATGGAAATTGTTAAAATACGAAAAACGAAATGTCCTAAGGAGATGAAGTGGGCCTCTAGTACTCGGAACATTTGTTTGTATCGTCGCTTTTGGAAATCGCATCGAATTCTATTGGCATTCTGTTACCTTCAGAGCGGTGACGTGAGAACTGGCTAAGGTTCACGCACGTGCTATTCGTCTTGAATACTCAATGAAAACACAACGATCCGATGGTCTCACCGATGGACTGGACTCTCTCACGTAATTCATGCTCAAATTTGGGATGCGCCCATGGGACGACATATGCTCTGAAGGTATTGCCGAATTGCAGCTCACAAGGTGATAAACAATAATTCCTCGAGAGCTCGAAGTGATGCAAGGTTTTGAACTTGACGAGACTCTAGAAAAAGCTTCATTCTGTCGCTCTATTGGTATCGGTGGTATGCGTGATACTATCTATCAACATTTGTAAGTATTTTCCAACTTATGCGCTTTTATTTCAATTTTTTCGTGCACCCACATCTCATATAATCATTGTGACTCATTGTAGCGACCAGAATTGAACTAGTAATCGATCACCATCTAAATTTTTACGCAGTAAACTCGTGCGAAAACGGTTTTCTATGTAACTCTATACAAATGCAGAATGTAACTTACACTGGTTAACCGACGACACAACATCCTTGTTGTAACAGGTATCGACCGTTTATAAATAGGCAAGAAAAGCGCTATTTTCTTTTTGACGGCACTGGAAGAAGAAACGATCCCTGGATGGAGAAGAACTTTTCATAAAGTTGTTAGTTATCATTCGAAAGTTTAAATTCCTGGCTAGCACCATACTTGGCAGTTTTCGAAAAAGTTTTTTGTTTATAACGCTTCAGTGGGAGAAAAAAAACATGTGTTTCACTCGCGCTTATTTCTCGCAGGACAGAGCTTTTCCTTCAAACTATTTTGAATCATTAGATAGGGTAAGATTCAGCAATTTCAACACTGTGCTTATTTTCTGAAAAAACCGTTTCTCTGCAGTGCAGCTATGATAAGAAGGTTAATTCTTCTGCGCGATCATTTGTTTTTTTGGCCAATTCACAAGCTAGGGGAGGGGGGGGGGGTTGGGGAGCAGTGAGGCTGTCCGCGACTTCAATTCGGCGATCAATCGATGGCACCTATTCGGCTCACATGTGTAGTGCGATTTTTGTTATTCAATTAGGAATTGTTTCTTCCTTTTTCATAAGAAACTCCGATAAAAGTATGATTTTGGTATTACAAAATTTCCTCTACACGTTCATGCGTTTTCCCTGCTTCTGGGAAAGTCTTAGTAAGAACGCGCGGTCGACGTAATACGCAGTGTTATTTTGAATTTTACAGCTTATTAAGTATCAAAGGTTGTTTCAAAAAACGGCTACGTAGTGCAGTAGCCAAATATCTGAGCTTTTGAATGATCACCAACACTCTTATGGAAGATTCTTGTCCAGGGAAAGAGATCGTTTCTTCATCCCGTAGCCATCCAACGGAAAAGCACTAGGAAAACTTCTGGGCAACAAAACAAGCCATCGGAAGGACAACGGCCTTAATAAAGGTTATGCTGATTACTGTGTCCTATTCCAGCCAACCTCCTCAAAAGTCACATGGAAATATTAAGTCTTGTCTGCGCCAGTACTTCACTTTTCCTAGTATTGCATCTTAGACAGCATTCAGTCTTTGATTTTCGAGTTGATTGTCAACATTGTTTTTCGATTTCTCACCCAGAATGTTTTTTTTATAGTTGCTATAACAATATAATTCAGATATCTTACGGTCATTGACAATAGGGACGAGGATAGCTTTCCAATAAAACTCGATAAAATAAAAGAGTACTATGAATGGAGTAAAGAAGAGCGAATAATTGCATTTCGTTGTGGTTCTTTTCGCAGTGGCCATTATATAACGTGTAGATATTTCTTTGCTACAGCATATGTTTATGCTTTTATATCATCCTATTAAAATCTGTCTAAAATCTGTACCTTTTTGAATCTCAAAAACAACACATTATGCTCTCATCACTTGTCCCGTCCATCAATGACTCGGATATTCCCAACATATTCCCTAATTTTATTCTTTCGTGTAAAAAAGAACATTATGAGGTCAGCTAGATCACTGGTTACAAAAGTAATCGTAATTTTACTAGATTCTTCACGAGGAAATCTGACCATCTGATAAGTGATACTCGTGTTATACACATTATATACTGCTAAGATAAGGCACTTCTTTAGGTAGCCCATCTGAATTTTGTTAATTTGA
This sequence comes from Parelaphostrongylus tenuis, assembly GCA_019055375.1. Classification (NCBI taxonomy): domain Eukaryota; kingdom Metazoa; phylum Nematoda; class Chromadorea; order Rhabditida; family Metastrongylidae; genus Parelaphostrongylus; species Parelaphostrongylus tenuis. The sequence goes on along the minus strand of JAHQIW010002895.1, from coordinate 12,183 downwards.
TGAAATGGCGACATCATCGAAATTTGGTCGCCTGATTAGATCGGAATTTCAGATTCTTCATTGCTTACTTGCATGATGATGCTTGATTTTACGCCAATCATTACTCTTTTTGTTGCATTTTGATGTGCCGGATTTTTTCCAGACTTCTCAGTTGAGTTAGTATCTATGGCATATACGTTGAGGTACAGGAACTGCAGAGTCGGAGGAGACGGGCTCGGAGTATTGTTGGTCTTACTGTTACTACATCTATCGATGCCCCTGTGAACATTTCAAGCAGACCGCTCCATGCTCTTTAACCTCAACGTTGCTTACTGCGTTGATTTTTTGATTCGGAAGACAAAGCTTGAGCATTTAGAAGCTTCAAATAATCGTCTTTATCGGAAGTTTAACCAAACGCGGTTTTTTCTGCACACACGTTATCGAAGTCGGGTGGTTTTCGACAGTTGATGACAGTCAAACACCGTAGAACTCAAAATAAAAGCATTTTTTAGACTAGCCCGTATTTCCACTACTACTTCGCGGGAAGCACGAAAAGCACCTGAACGTATAGGGGAAATATTTTGGTATCAGAATCATATGTTTTAGGTGAAGTTTCGTTCTTCGAAACGGAGAAAAAAATTCCTAGTTGAGAAATAAATCGCATTTCACTTACACTAACCCAGACCATTCAGTAACCGAAAAACACATGCCCGCATATGCGAAACTCGATCTTGTTTTCCCTGCTACACGGAACTGAAACGATTTTTTCAGAAACTAAGTACAGCGTTGGAATGGTCGTAACTAACGCTATCTAATGATTACTTACAATTGGAGTACGAAGTTCTGTCTTGCGAGAATTATGCACATGTGAAAGACAAATGTTCTCTTTCTGCTACAGCGTTGTGAAAAGGCTTCTCTAGAAAACGGCTGCGTAACGCAGTAGCCAGATGTTTAAGCTTCCAAATGATTGTTAACTCTCTCGTGTAAACTTTTTCTTGTCCAGTGGGAGGTGTTGTTTCTTAATCCCCCATGCCGTCTTACCGGAGAGAACACATAAATTTCTTCACCTTGCTCAGTTATGGAAGCACGAAAAGCACCTGAACGTGTAGAGGAAATATTTTGGTATTTTAAATATATGTATAATTAAATTGATTGTATTGCGTTGTTCAAAGAGCAATTTAAAGAAGAACTTTAATTTTTTCCATAGCCTTATACATGATCTAAGAGTCATCATAGTAGATAAAAATTGCAGAACAGCTGGTAAAATATCAAAAATTATTACACTTGCTGTTTCGATGCCTGTTCATCGAAAACTCTTATTATAGCTAAGTTTATATCAATCATTGGTTTATTTCTAATTATTGAGAGTTGAGGTACTAAGAAAAGGTTGAGTACTAACAAATAGTAGAAGATTCTTGAGTGAGAAGGAACAACCGTTATTGAATAAAAGGCTCAGAACATCGGCACTGTGCAAACTATTGGTCAGAAATATGAGTCTCCAGAGTAGAATTCACGGTGCTTTTCCTTTATCAGCTCCCATACTGGAATGATGAACGCACGCTCTTCCTATACTTACTCGCATTACATATTAGAACTAACTCCACACTAATTTCTATTAAAAATTTTAGTTGTAACAGATATGCTTTGAAGCCACGTCCTCGCACCAGAGGCGATACAAATGCACAATATGGGTTGACAGTTTCTTCAATGTTTTCACAGAGACGTGGTACTACCGTTTGAAAATGAAGGAGTTCAAGAGAAGTAATCACTCTTTATATTAAAAATCTGCTGTAAATGGTTGTTTTGTGATACTGCATTCATTGTAAGACGATAGGATACCTCTGACGTAGAAACTTCACCAATAAAATATCTATGACGTCCAAGCGTTGAAGTAGCATCTTAGGCGTGAAATGTGATCTCCTTTTCGTTCTCACACATGACAACCTTTCAAAAAAAAACAATTACATCATCAAAATTCTCGATATTTGGGATATCTGACGACTAATAAGACTTTAGTGAAGATCCATATCGAAGCCCCAGCAGAGCAAATGGGAAATTGAGTGGAACATAATTTCATTTGCGTTGCTGCAGCCTGATAAAATGCTCTTTAACTAAGATCGAAAAAGACATCAAAATCGCAAACATTTAATTTTTCGAATAATCACTAAACGTCTAAGAGGAAACGTTTATGCAGTGAGAAAGGCAATCGTGTGAAACAATCGTGAACCTCAGCTGGTACACGTCGTCCTTCAGGGGTCAATACTGCCGTTTCCAATGCCCTTCGATGTAATGGGTGCAAATTTCAAACCACCCTTTACTCATGTGTGCTAATCCACCTAAATTAAGTCTCATTAGAGTTGAGTCGTCAACATTCGTACTTTCTAAGCATTGATTGTCGTAGTCCAAAACAAATAATGATAGTGTACAATCAGGCACAATAAAGTGGCTGTGATTGCATCGCGCTTGGCTTGTCACTCACTCACGAGCTACTGCAGAAAATTGCAGATCAAGTCACGGAATAATACGCAGTCAGCACATATATATATATATATATATATATATAATATATATAGTTCTCACATTATAAAAGTGCAATTTCTTGCTCATTTTTTCGAAGATGCAACAATTGCACATAAGTTTTTTGCTTGTAATTAGAATTCAATAACAATAATCTAAGAAGAATGTAGGTTCAAATGGATGTGTTTATTCTGCCTTTCACCAGAGGATATTGTTAATACTGCGAAAAACAAAGTACCCGGAAACTTGCCTATTCCTTGCTTTAAATTTCTCTTAGTGAGAAACTTGACAACCTACGCAGCTTCACTGGCAGGTGGCGATGTTGTGAGGCTCTTCCGTGATGAGTATTTCTGCTCCAGGCGTCAAACTGAAAAAAACGTATGCATTCGTTGACAAATTTTTTGAAATTGCGAAGTTCAACGTCATAGTTGCGGCCAAGATCTATCGCAAACAAAAATGCTAAGCGCTGTGAAAGCCTAACTAGAGACCATTCTTCAAACCGGTGAAAGCTCTTAGATCAACAAAGTCAACGAATCTTAGCGGTGATAGTGACGTGGGAACAACCGTACAGGTGTTAAGTCGCCCTAATGACAAATTCGCTCGTGTTTGCATCAGTTGCCTGAAGAGAGAATCAAATAATGGCATATTTTTGATATGTCGTGTTTGCCGTAGGCATCGCAAGCAAAGGTCATATTATGTAAGTGATAGCATGACAATCGATCTGATAAAAGCCGTCGTTGGGCGAATTTCCGTGTACGTGTCTGCTAGAATTTCCGGTATTCATAGATATTGATACGAATATCGTCGGCATTATCTCACTTGGATATCTAATAAACCGAATTGCAGTAGGATTCGTTGGTTTCGGAAAAAATGGATATTCATTGATAGATTATCGGTATCAAACTGTGCTATATAAAGGGTATTATTGAGTGCGGTTGCTTATTTCACATGGTGTTCTCCTCCAGAGAAGCTACTCGAAGCCACAACAAGACATTACACTGTGCGGGAAGCAACTAATTTGGCTACTGCACTCAGAACTTCACAGCACTCGAGAAGGGGAATATGTCCGTCGATCCAAAGTGTTATAGCAGCAATGTAAGTTTGGCAATTCATATATGAAAGTACCATATCGTAGTCACTATTCAAAAAAAGTGGGGAGGGGGAGAAAGTAAATTCTTACGATTTCGAGCTAATGTATATACAGTTTCTTATAGAGAAAACTTTTCACTTAGTTCACGTCACTATTAACTACTTTCAGCAGCGACATTCCGTCCTCCTATCGATGAATGGCGCATGAGAAGAACGAAGAAAAGACAAGATGCTTTGATAAATGTTCGAGAAATACTGGTGTGTTGTGAAACCAAATGAAATTCGGAAAGTGAAACGGCAATTGTCTAAAGAACATTGGTGTTAATCAGCAGTATCCCTTCTATAAGAACTGTATCACCTATTATCACTTGAATATCGGCTCACTGATATGAGTTGCAGTGAAATTTTAATCATTCTTAAGTTTTAGAAAAAGAGCTCGGTCAGAACAAAGATTTACTTCTCTGTATAAATGATAAACTCTTCTTCGTCCGCCTATCCACCTCTCCTTGATGGCGGATCTAGTCGAGATCCCTCATGACATAGATGTGATTAAATGTTTACTAAACCTTACTGCGAGTTTTCGTTCACGTATTCATCAAAACAATGCTTTCTCTTTATAATAAACCTGATATATATATATATATATAATTACATATATATATATATGTATATCAATACTGGAAAGTTGGTAGTTACTTTCCCTACAGTTCGCCAAATTCTACACACCTTTATTCAGTGTTTTTGTGAGAAAGAAACTTCAAGTAGCCTACATAGATGTCGGTTGAGGCAAATCTAATATTTTATGTATCTGGATCAGACAAAAAAGGCACCCGTTGGAAGCGGCTTCAATCAACCTCTTATAAGCTTCCTTTCAACTGCTGGCTTTCAATCGAGTACAACAGTCGAACGCAATACGTATAACTTTTAATGCAAGATGTGTTGTACCGCTATAAAGCGACTATAAAGTGATGCTAAAAACAAGTAAAGGAATAGCAGGGATTGAAACGCTAACAAATATTCTCTTTCATCACTTCTTCCGTCATCATTTGATAGCAGACGAAATTGCACAGTTCCAGTGGTAAAGACGATGATTGCATGAGTTCTTTTTTGGTGTGCATAATTTTTTGCACAGCGCCATAGGCGCTGCTATCTGGGCGAGCAGCACTGAGGAGGAGAACGAAATTGGCGAAATGTGCGTATGTTACTGGCATAACAAAACTTCGGAAACGGTTAAATCGGTTTCACTCAGTAACTCATCGGTTTCTCATTTTCAATCACTGTGATCACTTTGGATATTTTTGAATTGAAAATCAATAAAGGTGCAGTAAACTAATGCTTCTATATCACCTTTGTACAAATAAGATTACGAATTGAGGAAATACTTTTATTTTATTGACACTTAATTGACCGGTCTTGACAGCGTTTTTTTTTTTCTCTGTACTAAAAGACCATGATCATTGCACTCCGATACACCAACGGGACACTTACACTTTCGAGAAGGGCTATGGAGAAAATCATCCACCAATACTACTTGGTTCTCCTCGGTAGCCATGTCCTCTTACTGTCATATAAATCAAAAGAGGACGAATATGTCGTTGCACCGGTCCTCCCTTCCGAAATCCAATATGCTATATCGTCGGTGAAGAACAGAACAACACGCGGTCCAAACAGGATTAGACCAGAACACTTGAAGAACCTGCCGCCAGTTCTCATCAACACCCTGGCTCGGCTCTTCACTCGCTACCTGCCAGAATGCAAGGTCCCCATTCAGTGGAAAACCAGCAAGACCGTATTGTTGTTCAAAAACGGAGACCTTCACGACATAGGCAATTATAGCCCAATCTGCTTGCTGTCCGTTGTCTATAAACTCTTTACTCTAGTCATCTTAAACATGATTGACAGAACACTGGACGAAGGACAGCCATACGAACAAGCAGGGTTCCGAAAAGGATTTAGTACCATAGACCCCATCCACACGATTAGAAGACTCAGTGAAGTTTTGCGAGAGTACAAACAACCACTCTGTTTCACTTTTATCGATTTGAAGAAAGCCTTTGATTCAGTGGAAACAGAAGCGGTTATAGAGGCTTTGGATAACCAGGGCGTCCCTTCGGTACATAATGATCCTTCGTGAGTTTTATAAAGATTTCACGACCAGAACATCTCCATTACACAACAATATCACCATTGATGTAAGAAGAGGGGTTCGACAAGGCGATATAATTTCGCCAAAACTATTCACTGCCACCCTACAAAACGTCATGCGAACATTAGAATGGGACGATATGGGAGTGAAAGTTGGCGGTCGACAATTAAACCATCTTCGCTTAGCTGACGATATCGTTCTCATAACACCAAACATCAGTCAAGCGGAACGAATGTTGACCGATTGTCTTCAACTAAATCTAACGAAAACGATGTTCACGAGGAACGGATGGGTTTTCAATGCCCCATTCACGCTCAACGGAACGACAATCTCCGAATGCTCCAGTTATATCTACCTAGGACGTGAAATCAACATGATGAACGACCTAGCTCAAGAGTTGAGCAGGAGGAAACGAGCGGCTTGTGGAACGTTCAAGAGCATCGAAGATGTAGTGAAGAGGACCAAGAACATCCGACTCCGTGCCCACCTTTTCGACTCGACGATTATCCCTGCCCAATCGTATGCGGCAGGAACCTGGTCGCTACGTAAGCAGGATGAAAGATCACTTGGCGTTATTGAACGTGCAGTCGAAAGGTCGATCCTAGGAGTATTCCGTATCTTGCAAATGAGAGAAAGGATCCGAAGTTATAACCTACATCAGCGATCGAAAATCAGAGACGCCGTTCTGCACGTCATGATATCGAAAATAAGGTGAGCCGGAAACGTGATGCGCTTCAACGACAACCGATGATCGAGAGCTGTTACCGACTGGATTCCTTGGGACATCAAGCGCTCTACAGGAAGACCACCTACATGTTGGTCCGATTTCCTCACGAAAGCTATAGAAGAAAGATATGATGCTCAGCGAATCCCTAGAGCGAGGAGCACCCCATTGGGCTACTCTGCACACGATAGGGAAAAATGGAAGTGTTGCTGGTACCCGCTCGAGTCAATCGACGATCAACGGGACGACAGGTAAGACAGGTGATATAAAAGGATAAAGGATAACGCTCTCGGCGTTGATCAATCCCTGAGGGATGCGTCATGCATTCGAATTTAAGTTTTAACTTCATTTGAGGTGATTAGATGCGCATCTGGCCTTTACAATGACTCGCGATGGCCTCCCGCTGAACCGAGTCAGTGCTGCTTATCCTCCCAGACAAGTCTGAGACCTGTCTGTCAATTTTCATTTCGTTAATTTTAGCACTTATATGATATTTTGATGATGTTGATAAGAGATATCATGACAATGCTCTCGAAATACACTCGAATAGGAAACGAGTAGTCATGCCCAAGTACAAACAGGCATCAACAACAGACTCGCTGATTTAATAGAAATTTGAGCCTTTCAAGAGGCCTGGTATGGCACTGGCCCACTCCCTCTACTATAAGCTGGGGGCCGAAAAAATGTTGGTCTAAACGAAGTAAAAAGTCATTAGATATTGCGATCAAAACTGCTTTTTAGCTCACGGTTTACGGTTGTTAACAAAGAATATAATAACACCTTTCAGCAAATATTATTCAGAGACAACCCGCCTCACCTTCTTCTGCTTCTTTATGACGATGCATCTAAATGGTTGGGTGATCAGGCGACTAAAACCTCCTAATATGGACAAAGATCAGGATCTACTGAAGTTGAATGGAATATCAGCAGCCACCTATTTAACCCGAAGGAGTCATAAACTGACACCAAGCAAAAACGATTTGAAGATTTGTGCTTTGTACTACTCATTTATGAGGCATAAATTCGCAATGAACTGAATTGCTCTCTCTCTCTCCCTCTCTCTGTCTGTCCCTTTCTATCTATCTCTCTCTGTCTCTCTCTCTCTGTCTCTCTTTCTTTCACGGTCGTACCAACGGAAATTAAACACAGACCAAATGAAAGAACTGTGATATAGGCATCCACTCTGACAATTGTGTCTGAACAAATTAACACATAAAGCAATTCTGCAGAAACTGGAAATTGAATGTTGAGCGGGACGTATCCAATTTGCATAGAATGTATAAAAGTACGAATAGAGCTTAGAACTGAGAATACATAAATCTTCGTGCAAACACAGATCAGTGAAAAAAACGATATTCAATTAATCAAGATTAGGAAGCCTCATTTATTTGAAGGTGAACATAGGGAAAAAAGCAAAATTAAAGGCAGATGAGCAGATATGGAAATACTGGGAAAAGAGGCCGCAGAGTATTCTCGGATACACAAACGTGAGGCCGTGATTAAGTAGAAAGAGGCAAAAAAAACAGGTACCAGTAATAGACTTTTTATATGTAAGAAGTTGCTCAAAATAATATCATAGAGCTGACACCATGCGATATGTTGCATCTCGACAATTTGCTGTACTTGTTTTAAGATGGAGCTGTCGTGGGAACAAATTCTTCTGCTACTCATTCACGAATAACGCTCAGGGGAAAATGTTAGCGAAGCGGCGCTAAAGATTAATGGAGTTTCTGTAGACGGCTCGAGCGCGACCGATCCTTGAGACTGTTCACTCCAGCTTTGAACTTTGCGAACTACTTCCTCACCGCTCGTTCTGCAGTCGTATCGTCGACCCATATTCCATTGATCTCAAGCGTCGCCTCACCAGTATTTCCCCTTCTCGCCATTCGTGGATGAGTAGCAGAATAATTTGATCTCACGACAGTTCCATCTTAAAACAAGTATGGGCATGTTGTATATCAAAATATTTTCAAGAATATATGCAATTGAACGATAGCAAAATCATGCAATTTTAATTACTTCTGGTCAGTGAATTATTAACTCCGTTGTCATTCTACAGGATGAAAGAAGCCGATAGTCAAAGCTCGAGATATTCTATTCAGTTTTTAGATGCTCGTGGAGCTGTGGTTAACAGAGGCGCCATGCGAAACACATTCCGATTCCGAAGTTGTTGGAGCGACTCTCGCATAAGATTCACGTAGTCTCCCATCCATTCTATTTCGGTAAATGATGTTAGACTTGCCTAATAGGATAGCAGCATTGAGTTGATACGTCGGCAGGTCATCCTGGGTCATTCTATGGGACACATACGAGTCGATCACCTCTACGAGTGCTTATTGAAGTCAAATGCGTGACATGTCCTTCAGGATTGACCAGCTCCAGAATTTTTACTATTTTATTCATTATCACATACTTTTCAAAGCTGTTACTAGGGATGATACTTTTTTCAAATGTCTAGAGGGCATTTGTTTTTTATACGAAAGGAAGTTCAACCTAGTTCTTAAGAATACAATGTATTCCTGATATGAAATGCTAATAATGATAATATCGAAAACAAACCTTATGTCTTAAACTGTTTTTGTGGATATTGACAGTTTCTGTAACCGTTACTCATACAATAATAACAATTTCTGTAACCGCTGTGCATCCAATAAAAATAATCAAAAAGTTTATAAAAAGGATAGAAACTCTTTGACTGGACTGGCTTGATCACACTGTATATCATCTATAAGCATGTATTTTAACGTGGTTGAATGATAATAAACACTTTGGAAATGAAGGCAGTAACAGTACGAAGGACATAAAGGCAGAATGGTGTTGATTTTGAAGGTGCAGTGATGGTCCTCGTAGAGGAATCAGAAATCTCAACACGCTAGATTCACAGTTTCAAAAAATGCGAATAAGGCCGAAACGATAGTCGTCAAACAAAAAAAAATTATTCGACGAAACTCTAAAACTCCATATTTGTATATAAATGATAGGCGGGAAGGTAATACAAGTCCACGACTAAGTTAAATCAAAATCGGTTTTTCCAATTATTACATTGGAAATGTTTATGCTATGCGAACGAAAAAAATAATATATGACTATGTGCACTGTCAGCTGACGCCTCCCATCGTCAGTTCAATTGAAGTGTAGTGGTTACAAAGTTCTTATTGAGAATCAGTATCACTAAAATTCCTTTATAATGTGTTCATTGTCAAGGATAACTATCATTTCGTTGCTTTCAATGGCTTATTTGCAAGTAAGTAGTCTTCCTCTTTCTTTGCTAACCATATTTTAGAGATTCTTCTCCTCCATCTTCTCCTTCCTCACAGCTTATTTCAACAATAGTTTTTCAATTACACTAGAGTGAATGATGTTGCTGTTCTTCGTTGTCGTCCTGGATTTTTAAGCGACATTTGTGTGACGCTTTGGGGGCAACGCAAAAATTGTTTTGCTTCAGTTTGCTTCTTAAAATAGACTTATATGTAGCACTTTTTCTATTTTGTGCTTTGAAAAAATAGGTATCGCATCTCATAAGGGCGATTACTATGTGCTTGTCTGTAAATCAGCTGCATCCATAATTCTATAATTTATTGGAAACACTAAAATTTACTTCAGCCTGATTATGCTCAGTATTTGAAAATTAGATGAGCAATGCATTGCAGCAGAGTTTAGAACTGTCCATAAACTGTTAGAATCCTGGAATGTCCTTACACCTCTTTCCAAAACCGCTACGTCTTCACACATAAGTATGAGCGTAAGCTTCTTGTTCACAATGGTAGAGTTAAATTGATCTGAAGGAGATAAAAACCTCTGAGTTTTCTAGTATTAGAAGACTTTATGAATCAAACAAGGACAAGAGCTTCTCTTCCGTAACACAAATGATAGTGATGGGAAGTAGTCTCAAGACTAATGTATTGAATGACAAATGACGGCAAACTTCATATTTGCGAATGTATATTGGGTCGTTCCGTAAGCTTTAGAACTAGCGCAATAAGCAGCGAATTCACCAAATAGAAGCAATTAAATTGCGCAATTTTGGTACTATTCAATCGCGCATTTTCTTTCAAACATTTTGGTATACAACTTGTCTATACTCGTTTTAAGATGAAAGTATCTTAAGAACAAATTTGCTTGAAAATGCCACTGAACTGAAGAGAAAGATTAATAGAGCCTGGGGCGATGATACGGTTACGGAAAGGACGGCTAGGGGATGATATGCGAATTTTAAAGCTGAAAAAACAGTCTGGAGGATCAGTCACACATGGGACATCCAAAGGAAGTTTCAAACGCTGCTTCACTAGCTTTTTCCCCAAACGCCATTAGTGTATGAGTAGAGATCGAATTTGTTTCCACAACAGCTCCATCTTGAAGCAAGTATAGGCAGATTATATACCAAAATGTTAGCGGGAAAATGTCCAATTGAACGAAACCAAAATCATGCAATTTCATTTTTTTTGACTTTCTATTGATCCGTCTTCACAGTGTTTTTATTCACTGTGCGGATCTCAGGACTTCTAGCATCCTATTCGTTTTTTCGCCTTCTTCGTAAACATCGCATATTACTGGCTGAGCATCTATCCTTGCAATCTCGAGGATAGCTTGGCCGTAGAGTTGCAAAGCGCGTTCGTTGTTGACTGCCTCAGAGTGTCGGGGTGTTGAAAAGCCCGTGTGCGCCACGACGAGCATCATTTCCACTCGGCCAATGCGCCCTAATTTTAACTACTTCTTGTTAATGAATTTGGTGTTTATAGTTCTAGTGTCAAAACCTACGGAACGACTATTACAATACTAGGTTCGTGCAATAGTAATGGCGGTTCCGAAGAGGCTGAAACCTCAACTACTTTGGCAGTTTGCTTCAATGGCGAGAATGGCAGAATGTGTGACGTTAACTCCTTATACAACATCTCGTGCAGTTTCGAGGGGAGCAGCTTCGGTGTTTGCTTTCAAATGGCCGCTGATAACTTCCCATGGCCGGCCACTAGGTTCCTCATCTTCAAGGTTCTCATCTCGTTTATGAAACTTCTTGAACCACCACTGCAGTGTACGATCGTTAGGAATTCCTGGGTCTTGATGCATTGTTAATGTTGCACGTTATCTCCTCTGCTTTTCGATTTATCTTGTACCCGTGGGCTAAAACCGCATTTACTTTTGCACCAACCAATATTCGTTCTACGGTCTAAAACAGATGCAAAATAAACATCAAGCAACGTTGCATTAGCACGAAAACATAAAGCGAGAAATGTGCATTGAAACGATTGATAACAAGACCATATTCATCCAAAAAAAGAATTTGATATCAATGGCCTAATCCCACGATAGGATCGTATACGGCGCAGTGGTTAGAGGTGCTGTGCGTCACCCACATGGTTAGTGGTTCGATCTCGCGCTTATGCCCTACCAAGCCATCCATCCTTCCGGGGTCGGTAAACTGGTACCAGACTGATCTCAGAGTTGTCTGGGAGGATAAGCAGCACTGAGTCGAACCAGCGGGAAGCCACCGCGACTCATTGTGAAGGCCAGATATGCATTCAATCACCTCGAATGAAGTTAAGAATTGAAGACAAATGTATGGCGCATCCTTCAGGGATCGATCAACGCCGAGAGCTTGCAGTCTTTTATTTCAACATTGCATAAACCGAAATTACTTCTTCAGCAGCCCAATGATTTTTTACGGTCATAGACCTACCGAACGATCAAGAAGTTGAATGAAAAATTCTACAGCAATTTTTTTCGCGAATCG
>JAHQIW010002891.1:0-23472 GCA_019055375.1 Parelaphostrongylus tenuis | reverse complement strand
GTTCAAATAATAATCATGAGATATATTGATATTTGAGCGTGATCTTAATAAAACACTCAAAATAAAGATATAAGCTTGTTTTATCATATTTGCGAGCTATGTGAATCGTTTTATCAAGTCACCATGATTATAAGATAGACTAGAAAGCTTGTAAACTCAAAAGAAGAGGTTAAATCTGCTTCTAAATTCTCACCCATTGTGACAGAATGGGGTCACATCAACAAGATGGGATTGTCAATTCACGTCTACTAAGAGAAGATACCAGAATGAAAGCAAAAAAGTATTGGTCGAAACTGAAAAAGACGAGAAGTGTATTGACATTCGTAATAGATTTTCGTCAAATGCAATATTATGGTGGCTGCTCTCCATTGCAAAATATAGCAGTCAATGCATGCAGAAGAGCAGTGTAAGTCATTTGCGACATCTACTAAGATCGCCTCAACTGACACTAGCAACAGCGGCTGCCGTATTATTATATTTACGAGAGGATAAATATCTCGTTAAAGTGAATTTAACTTTCCGATGAAAAATTCAGAAAATCGTCCACAGGATTACATGCTATTAAATTCCTCAGAAGATAGTTTTCTATTATAATGGTTCCTTTTCCAGGGAAAATTTCGGAGAATTGTACTGCAGCGAGTCGTGACAGGACTTCGTCGAACAACGCGAGCTTTCTCTATTTCCTATTCCTTCAAGGTGTTGTTATATGTTTTCGTCATAATCAAAGGTCTTCTGTAAGGCCAGCAGTGCCACATTGCTGTACAAAAACATGACGTATATTGCTCACACATATGTTACTACTGTTATGCTAATTGCAGTTTAAGTTCTCTTTATTTTAGTAGTCTCTGTGAAAATTCAAACGGCCCTAGTCGACGGAAACGCAGCGGAAACAGCACGGCCGGATAAAGGGTTCACGGTGACAGATACTTTTCACACTCTATAGAAGCTCAGTGAGGCATTGCGAAGGTCTTGTTCCGTCTGATTTCCATCGACCAACAAAATATATTCTATTTCATTAGAAAGAAGCAGTTACGCTACACAATAACGTCATAATCAAAATTCTGCCATTCTGCAACAATATTATCATCGACATACTGCGAGAGGGTAAATAAAAGGATATTATATAACGCGTCAACCGCGCTTACTACACACTGTTTCGTTTCGATCAAACATTCAAATACAACACTAGAACGACTGCACACAAATTCGTAATGTTCGTGAGGAAGAGCAAGAATGCATTGCAACAATTAAAGTTTGTCCAAAACAATGAGGCACTGGTCATCGACAATCACAGGATCTTGATCGATTGCCCACTCCATTGAAATTTCACCCATTTCACGCTCAATCATGGCTCTTTCCTTCATCAAGCACTTCAGAATATTTTCGTCAGCGTAGATGCGAACTTCTTCTTCGTCGTCATCCACATCTCCACCTTGGCCATCAGTGGTAGAATTATTCATATCCACATCATCGTCGTCGCCATCTTCGTCAACGTCGTCATTGCGTCTTCTCTTAATGGATTCATTAAAATCACGTGAACATAGGTGTTAAACAAACAACAAAAAAGTACACGTTTTGATATGATACTGTGTTATTTGAACAATCGTGTGGTAAAAGACTCTTCGAATATCTATGGAACACTTCGAAAATTTCTAGAGTGTTGAAGTAACATTTTGCAGCAAGCAGCTTCAAACCTACTGAAGTGAAGTAATCAGAATTAACAAGTCGTATCTATAGGCGCCTCCAATGAATAGTAAAAGGGTTTAACCTATGTCGTCAGTAGTCAATCCCTCAATTATAGAAGGGGTCTCGTTCTGTAGGAGTAAAAAAAATAAGTACCTTTACAATTTTCCTTGGAGCATCTTTACGCGTTGTCTTGATTCTTACAATTGTGACATTCTTCCTTTTGTCTTCTGATTCTTTCTCATCTTCCGCTATCTCCTCTGCCACTGGTGTAACTTTAGGTTTCTGTGATGAAAGAAGACGTGACGATATTCGGCGAATAATAGCAAGAGGTCCTGAAAATTTTCATAACATACAATATACGGCAATAAAATCACTGTCCTTATCTTATGTGCATATCCACGTCATCCATAAGTTTCGGAACGGTTAACTGTAAGAGTTTATGTTATACCTGAGGTGAAAAAGCGATTAGGCACACGAAAAACGACACTACATATATCTTGAAAAGCAGACTTTATTCGAGAAATTGTAGATAGTATTAAGTGGCATTTTCTGCCTCATAGAATGATTTTTGTCTGATCATTAATAAATCAGGTAAGTGTTTTCAGCCCTCCACAACAGTTAGGTGCTTGTTCGTACGCTCCATAGGAATGGAAGGCTTCGCTTGGATGTGGAATCGACTAAGCGACAATATGTTCATTTTAGAATGCCTCTATACACCAATCACTACTATAGCTACTTCTTAGTGAAGCAAGTGGTATGAACAACCATCAACCTGGAGTGAAAGGACACGGAGGACTTGTTTGACGACTAAAAATTCTTTAACATTTCTTTGACATTAATCGCAAACATTGATAATATCGGTGTTACTAAAAAAATAGTTTATACGTCTTTCCAAGTAAAAATTATGTCTTTGGATAATAACTGTCGATTTTCGTGTGAATTAATTGATGACTGGGAAAATTGAGCGGCTTCGAACAATGAACTCGATGAAGGAGCCATGCCGAAAAACCTGAATTCACAGTCACAAGAAGCTGAGTGTTTAAATATTGATGAGGGTAATGCAATAAGCGATACGAATCGCTACAAAACCGTAATTGCTTTTGTTTGGTGGTTGAGGAATCTCGACAACGAAGAGTAATCGCTACTGGGCCACTTTAGCACACTGTAGGAAAAGGGAATCCTTTCTGGTGCCCTCTCTTGCCACTCGATAATCAGTGGGAAACCTCGGTGCTAACTACAGTTTCACAACGAAATTATAGGCCAGATTGACAGTGAAATTCAGTTTAAAAGCACACAATCACCTTATTCCCTTCATCACCTCGAGGTGAAATCCGGTGTCAGAGTTGCCTGCTAGGGTCAAATACATTGACATGGTAATTAGACAGCTTTCGCAAGATGCACAAAAGTTGAATCTAAAATGCATTTGTGAAGAATAAACAAACCTAAGCGCTTTATTCTCTGCTCTTTTTATTCGAAGTAAGTTGGAGAATAGACTCTTGAACAGCAGCCATAAAAATTCGCTCTCGTAAATCTCTATGTTTCCTGTGACAAATATGATCGGTTAACAACACAACACGTCGGAAAGCCGTTAAGAAAATCTACTCAGTAAAATTTGCCTGATTTTTGTTTTAATGGCTAAGGCTGCATCAGAAAAAAGCAGAAAAATGTGATAGAGATTTTCTCATTTTTTTATTAATTGCGTATTACAGAAGCTTTGTGACTATGGTGTAAAAGAGGCTGTTTTTGAAGATGCAAATCATAATAGTTATAAGGAATATAAAACTAGTCATCGTTTCACCTTTCTTCTCTCGTGTATATTCTGTCATCATTTCACGGCTAACCGCTTTGCAAATTATCGAACGCCATAATTCATCGGCGGAATCCTGCACCTCTGGTACTCCGTTTATTAACACACGCCCTTCATTTGTGTGACTAAAATCTACACAGCAATCTTGCTAGATCAGAGATACGAAAACAATTTGAAAGAAAAGAAACTTTGAAGGGTGAGCGACTGTTGGCCTCATCTGAGAAAGCAAACGGTCATTGTGAAATGCTAGTTTAGAGTGCTGACTTGATTATACCGCATATCAGGGTTACACATAGAATGAGAATGAGTAGAGAAATTTCACGCGGGAACTCGACATGACAACTCCTTAAGACGGTAGGGAATCGTATAATTGGTTGAGGGATCACATAAGAACGGTACAACATGTCAAATGTAATAAAGTCAATGAACTGAGTATGTTTTCGCTATGTTCTCTTGTACAAAAAATATTCTTGTTTTGAAGACGTATTTGTTTCCTAATTTTGATTGAAAAACTACTTCAAAAGGAAAAACCTGATTGCCTTATGTTCTGATGCCCCTCGACGGTCTACGATCATAGATTGAGTCTTGACTTGCGCTCGCATAGAATTCCACCGACGCATCGGAGCCAACGTTCATAATGTCAAGCATGGATAGTGTAGAGTTTTCTTCTAGGTTTTTCCTCTACAAAAATCACTAATATTTGACAAAAATTTGGATTATTCCGCTTGATGAGCAGGATAGTCTGGCGATGCACTACTGCAAAATTAGCTTATTACAAAATACATGAAAGAAGGGATCATGAAGGATGTATATCAACGATATAAATGCTCAGAAAAGAAGTCAGTGTGATTTTCATTCTACATGGTTACTGAGGGTAACCTGAAACAAATCTTACAAAGGGAAATCAGAAATTTGAAAATAGCTTTATATCAAATGCAAGCAACATCAGTTCGATTAGCTTCGATTACAACGAAACTAGAGTATAACTTATGCGATTATGTAAAATGGCAAAGAATTGATGTTGAAAATCTGGACCAACAGAAAGGGCCATTTTGAGCTTGTAATAAAATTTTGGAGAAAATTTTGCCTAAAATTTACAAAATTGTTCTGAGCTCACATCACTTTCAAGTTTCATCTATTGGTTGTCGTTCAGGTGAAATTTTACACCAAAAATTTTATGAGCTGACAAAAAGTTCGCTATACGGTGTTACAACACGGACCTCCCTCTTTGAAGGATCCCACCAGGTAGTCGCGAGGGCACGTGGCGTATCCCCACGTGATGGATAAGGGAATAAACGCAAACCAAAAGCGATCGTGTGCTTTCCAGAGACGCAGGTGGACTAGGGGATAAGCTCCCTGCTTCTGCAGCGCCGACTTGACAAAGCTCTAATTCTACAATCAAGTCGACCAAAAGCCTGCAATCAGCGGCTGGGAAGTATATGAGAGGCTATTAGGAATCGCCTCAAACAAATAAGCTCCTCCCGCTCCTCCGAGAGAAAATGGCAAGCTACTCGTGAGTACTCAGCCCCACGTTAAGAGCTTGGCAAGCTATACTCTGGGTATCAAAATGCCAAAAACAGTAACAAATATGGACTTCATTCCCCTGACCCCGAAAGAGTCCCTGATAAGGCAGCGCCAGGTAGAGCGAGTACAGAGAGGCTGCTATAATCTCGGTGCCAAACTAGGCTGCAAGATAGAACGGACTAAAGTGACGATTTGTACCTACAATGCAAGAACCCTTGCTCACGAATACGCTGTAGAGGATCTGTTGATTCCAGCAAGAAGGATAATGTACCACCTCATTGGCCTGGCTGAGACGAGAAAACGCCATCCTTTTCACTCTGTTTATGACATCGGAGAAGAACTGTTCTTTGGAACATGCAATAGCAGAGGTATCGGCGGAGTTGGGATCGTCGTCAAATCGAATTTGACTGCGAATATCGATTCGTTTAAATAACTAACAACCTATATCGGACGATTACGGTTGAAACGATGTGGTTCCATGCTGGCTTTGACCATCTTCGTTGCTTACGCACCAACATCAAGCTATGACGAAGACGAAGTCGAAGCGTTCTATATGGACCTCAAAAAATTCTTCAGAGAAGATCATACATTCTTCAAGGTCATTGTCGGAGATTTCAATGCAAAAACTGGACCTAGAAAAACGACCGAAGAACGTCATATTTTGACCCACGGACTAGAATGGATTGAACAGGGTGTGAAGCTAACTGAGTTTATCATGACGACCCAAATTATCCATGGTAACTCACAATTCCAGAAGCCTCATTCTCAGGGATGGACGTGGGATTTTCCTAATGGAGAGTACCATAATGAATTAGACCACATCTTAGTAAATCGAAGGTTTTGCATGACCGATGTTGCTGTCGTTCCTAGGTTCTACACGGGATCGGACCATCGCCTTGTTAGCGCAACGTTTCATTTTCCGCGGAGAGGAGAGAAAACCGCTGAATTTGAACTTCAAAGATTCAGAACTACCATAAACTGGGATGTATTCAGATCATTAGTCGGCTCTTGGGAAAACACCGTTGTTGACAACATCGACGAAGAATACGATCGGCTCATTGAGTATCTTCACGTTAGCGTTATGAGGGCCGAGAGTCCTGAGGTCACGAAGAGACGCTTGTCTCCGCAGACACTCGAGCTGATGCGTCAACGTGGAATCGCACGAGCTACAGGCAAGCGAAGCCTTACGTTCGAACTGCGAAACGCTGCAGAGAAGTGATGAAAGAAGACCTCAAAGATAGACGTGCAGCAGGTAGGCAAAAGCTGCAGAAGCTGGGAACGGCATTCATAAAGCCCAGCGAGGCTTTGCCGATTACAAGACCAAGATGGTTGCACTCCGATACCATAACGGGACACTTACAGCTTCGAGAAGGGCTATGGGGAAAATCATCCGCCAATGCTAACCGGATCTCTTCGCTAGCCATGTCCTCTTACCGTCATATAACTTGCAAGAGAACGAATTGTCGTTCCACCGGTCCTACCTTCCGAAGTCCGACATGCTAAATCGTCGGTGAAGAACAGAACAACACCCGATCCAAACAGGATTAAACCAGATCACTTGGAGAACCTGCAGCCAATTCTCATCAACACGCTGGCTCGGCTCTTCACTCGGTACTATCAGAATGCAAGGTCCCCATTCAATGGAAAACCAGCAAGACCGTATTGCTGTTCAAAAAAGGAGACCTTCACGACATAAGCAATTATCGCCCAATCTGCTTGGTGTTCGCTGTCTATAAGCTCTTTACTCGCGTCATCCTAAACAGGATTGACACAACACTGGAAGAAGGAGAGTCATGCGAACAAGAAGGGTTCCAAAAATTATTTAGTGCCTTAGACTACATGCACACGATTACAAGACTCATTGAAGCTTCACGAGAGTACAAACAACCACTCAGTCTCACCTTCATTCCTCTGGATAACCAGGGGGTCCGTACTCGGTATATAATGATCCTTCGTGAGCATAATAAAGATTTCATGACCAAAATATCTCCACTCTACAACAATATCACCACTGACGTAAGAAGAGGGGTTTGAAAGGCGATACAATTTTGCCAAAACAGTTCACTGCCACCATACAAAATGTGATGCGAACATAGAATGGCACTGATACGATATGGGAATAAAAACTGACGGTCGACAATTAAACGATCTTAGAGTGCAGGTGATATCGCACTCATAACACCAAACATCAGCCGAACGGAACGAATGTTGACCGACCGCGATAACGCCTGTGGAAAGATTGGTCTTCAACTAAATCTAACGAAAACGATGTTCATGAGGAACGGATGAGTTTTGAATGCCCCATTCCCGATCAGCGGAACGACAATCACCGAATGGTCCAGTTACGCCTATATAGGCCGTCAAATCAACATGATGAACGTCCTAGGTCTAGAGTTGAGCAGGAGAAAACGAGCGGCTTGAGAAACGTTTACGAGCATAGAAAATGTAGTGAAGAGAACAAAACTCTTGCAACATGAATTATCACACGACTCAAAAGCCAAATAAACAAAAAAAAAGAGGTCTATTGCATCTATCTACATCACCTGTATCACCTGTCGTCCCGTTGATCGACGAGTGACTCGAGCGGGTACCAGCAACTCTTCCATTTTTCCCTATCGCGTGCAAGAGTAGCCCAGTGGGTCCTCCTTGCTCTAGGAATTCGCTGAGCATCATATCTTTCTTCCATCGCTTTCGTGAAGAAATCGGACCAACGGGTCAGTGGTCTTCCTTTAGAGCGCTTGACGTCCCGAGGAATCCAGTCGGTAACGGCTCTCGTCCATCGGTTGTCGTTGAAGCGCATCACGTGTCCGGCCCACCTTATTTTCGATATCCTGGCGTGTAGAACGGCGTCTCTGATTTTCGATCGTTGACGTAGGTCGGAACTTCGGATCCTTTGTCTCATTTGCGAAATACGGGATACTCCTAGCATCGACCTTTCGACTGCGCGTTCGATAACGGCAAGTGATCTTTCATCCTGCTTACGTAGCGACCAGGTTTCTGCTGCATACGTTAGGGCAGGGATAATTGTCGAGTCGAAAAGGTGGGCACGGAGTCGGATGTTCTTTGTCCTCTTCACTACATCTTCGATGCTCTTAAACGTTCCCCAAGCCGCTCGTTTCCTCCTGCTCAACTCTGGGGCTAGGTCGTTCATCATGTTGATTTCACGACCTAGATAGATGTAACTGGAGCATTCGGAAATTGTCGTTCCGTTGAGCGTGAATGGGGCATTAGAAACCCATCCGTTCCTCATGAACATTGTTTTCGTTAGATTCAGTTGAAGACCGATCTTTCCACAGGCGTTATCGAAATCAGTCAACATTCGTTCCGCTTGGCTGATGTTTGGTGTTATGAGAACGATATCGTCAGCAAAGCGAAGATGGTTTAATTGTCGACCGTCAATTTTCACTCCCATTTCGTCCCATTCTAATGTTCGCATGACGTTTTGTAGGGTGGCAGTGAATAGTTTTGGCGATATTGTATCGCCTTGTCGAACCCCTCTTCTTACGTCAATGGTGATATTGTTGTAGAATGGAGATATTCTGGTCGTGAAATCTTTATAAAGCTCACGAAGGATCATTATGTACCGAGTAGGGACGCCCTGGTTATCCAGAGCCTCTATAACCGCTTCTGTTTCCACTGAATCAAAGGCTTTCTTCAGATCGATAAAAGTGAGACAGAGTGGTTGTTTGTACTCTCGCGAAACTTCAATGAGTCTTGTGATCGTGTGGATGTGGTCCATGGTACTAAATCCTTTTCTGAACCCTGCTTGTTCGCATGGCTGTCCTTCGTCCAGTGTTCTGTCAATCCTGTTCAGGATGACTCGAGTAAAGAGTTTATAGACAACGGACAGCAAGCAGATTGGGCGATAATTGCCTATGTCGTGAAGGTCTCCCTTTTTGAACAACAATACGGTCTTGCTGGTTTTCCATTGAATAGGGACCTTGCATTCTGACAGGTATCGAGTGAAGAGCCGAGCCAGGGTGTTGATGAGAACTGGCGGCAGGTTCTTCAGGTGTTCTGGTCTAATCCTGTCTGGACCGGGTGTTGTTCTGTTTTTCACCGACGATATAGCATGTCGGATTTCGGAAGGAAGGACCGGTGGAACGACATATTCGTCCTCTTTCAATTTATATGACGGTAAGAGAACATGGCTAGCGAAGAGATCCGAGTAGTATTGGTGGATGATTTTCTCCATAGCCCTTCTGGAAGCTGTAAGTGTCCCGTCAGGGTATCGGAGTGCAATCATCTTGGTCTTATAGTTGGCGAAGCCTCGCTGGGCTTTGCGAATGCTCTTCCCAGCTTCTGCAGCTTCTGCCATAACTGCTGCTCTTCTCTCTTTAAGGTCTTCTTTTATCGCTTCTCTGCATCGTTTCGCAAGTTCGGACGTAAGGTTTCGGTTGCCTGCGGCTCGTGCGATTCCACGTTGACGTATCAGCTCGAGTGTCTGCGGAGACAAGCGTCTCTTCGTTACCTATGTACAACAAGAAATTGCATAATTTCCCTTAACGGCAAAGGCGGTGACTGCGTGAGTGAGGGTACAGTTTACTCAATCTATTGCACGGCGTGCGGCGGTCAGTACATTGGCGAAATGGGTAGGCCACTTTATGCCCATATGAAAGAACACTTGGCCGACAAACGTAATATTCAACGAAATGCACCACTAGGTACACTCACGAGACAGAATGTAAGGAGAATGCTTTTAATGTGAAAGTGAAAATCCTGCGCAAGAACTTCGACGCGCAAAGTCCTCAAGGCGTTTTGAATCCATTCCGAAAATCCCGACATGAATCGGTAAGATGAGTGTCTCCTAATCATGCATGATTTCGAGCCATATCTTAAATCGATTTTTGCGGATCTGAGCCAGGCACACACCTCGTCCCATGTAAGATTCAGTGCGGGCGGTCTACATGTTTAGTGGGTAACAAAACAGCGAAACGGTGAGTCAAATATAGCTGATTACTTTACGATTCCGAACCTTCCTGCTTTGGTTATGGAGGCGACTAAGTTTATGTCGTACATAGTATTCTTCCAGAAGGATCCTTTCAGGTATCAGTAGGACTCTTTCAGGCACTAAGGAGGGCAAGACTGCCGACGCGTTAGCCATCGACACGATCTATTTTGCACTATTTTGTACAAAATAAACATGTATTACCAATCTCGTGTTTATTGAACCAAAGAAAGTCAAGGAACAATTGACTATTTGCAATTATTGAGTAAATTTGTTCTAATGCGATGACACGACGTTGCGAGTGGAAGGAAATAAAGCATGATATTTAAAATCTCTAAACCCGCCCGATATACGAGGCAGTCTGCCTCGTGTCTACATATCTGGGCGGGCGGTGCAATGCAGCGTGTGGTCCGGAGTGCGGGGACTGGCTCGGCAAACATGTATATTATAAGCAAAAAAAACTGTAAATGAAAAAGCGCTCATTTCCGTGCTGTCCATGTACACCAACTCGACCCACAATTTTCTCTTTGTCGAGTTTGAGTGTAGCTGTCTTCGTAAAGAGGCTCATGAATTTTATCTGAGATCTGGTGATCAAATTGATCGTGTCAAAGTATTTTAAAATTTTGTAATATATCCAATAAATTGGGGTGATGTACAAAAAGATTTGCGCCAACAGGGATCCAAACCCAGATCTCTCTCTTTCCGGGAGCGTATGCTAACCGTTGCACCAGCGACGTTCGCTTTGCAGAGCACTCTTCTTACGCCACAACGCGTTGTCTGTCAACAGCCAACCGTCGACGGTGTGACGGGGCAGCCGCTATCGGCATTGAACCCACGCGTGCTGTTTTTGCACAGCACCCCAAATTATTGGGCATATTACAATAGATCGTACTACAGCAAGAAGAGGTCAATTGAATAAAATCCGATTAATTATTTCACAATTGTTTTGAGCCACGCATTTAATGCGGTCTGTTAAAATGGGCTGACCTATAGAGCTCGATACACCTATTTCAACCTTGCGGTATCGTTGTGTGTGGGTACTCCAGTCCCCACACTAGGAGTTAGCGACGACGAAAGTTTTACACTCTATGTCCGGTGAAATTATCACCGATAGCATAATGTTGTACACTTGATTGCTCTTGACTAGTATACTCATTATATATAATATCTTTCGTTTGGAGTGTTTTCTTAAGACCACAGCTTAAATTTCAACATGGCAGATAATCATTTTTGAGCCACGCATGTCATGTGGTCTGTTAAAATAGGCTGACTACAGAGCCCGATGCACGTGTTTCGACAACATTCGAAGCAAAAGGTATGATATATCGATTATGCTAGCCAAGAGCAATAGAGTGTTTTCGGTGATAATTTCACCGGACATAGAGTGTAAAACGTTCGTTGTCGCTAACTCTTAGTGTGGGGAGTGGAGTACCCACACAGAATTGGCAAAAGACGAAAGGGTAACTGTTCGACTGACGAGACCGCAAGGAAGAAACAGGTGTATCGGGCTCTATAAGTCAGCCCATTTTTACAGACCACATGACATGCGTGTCAAAAAAGATTATTTGGCATATCAAAACTTGAGCTGTAGTCTTAAGAAAACACTTGAAACGAAGGATATCTCAGAACTCTTCCACGCTTGCGTGTCGCATACAGCTAAGCTGTAGACAAAATGTATAAGGCCCCCTCACAACATAGTGCAACTTCTTCTAAAAAAGTATCCAAAATACATTACTCGCACCCTATGTGGAGATATGGACCACTTATAGAATCACTTCATTTCTCAGAGGATCAAAAATTTGTACATCGCCAACAGGCTCCTGTTTTCAAGAACATTCAAGCTTTCGTTGTTCACGATACCATACAAATTCTGTAAGCTCTTCATTACGCCAGCTAGAGTTGAACTTGACAAAACAGGGCTGTGTGGCTCGAGTTAGTGTACAAGGACGGGTACACACTGAGGATTGGAGGGTTTTTTGTTGTTCTTTTTGTTCTGCACATTTCTTTTGGTATGTGTAAATAGCTAATCCACGTATACCGGAACAAACTGACTAGTGATAATTCTGTTGTCGGAAAATAGAGATAAGACAAAACGCCTCGTGCATCTGGTGAGTTTAGAAATTTCACCATCACGCTTTATAGCCCTTTCACCCATAACCGCGTATCATCTCTTTAAACTGGTCTATCCAACAACTGCAAACACTGTTCAGCTAACAAGTTTGGTAAAAAGCTTTCAATCAATGATTAGTAAGCTTTTTTACTTGGCGTTATGATTAGAGCAACGCGGATGTTTATGCAAATAACTGTAATGTTAAGTGCCCTCTCACTAAACAGTGGAGCTCCTCGTAGTCTTTAACAGATTAGGTCTCCATAAAATTTCTTCATGCCCACCGGGAATATTTAGGGTTTGCCAATACCTGTACTAGGATCTTATCTGGCACTAATGATGCCACAGATCTTGATTTTATAGCAAGCATCCTTGATTACTGTGTACAGCTTCGGATTCGCCTGTTACCAAACCGAAATTTTTGCCTTAGAATAATGTCGCTTATTTCGATAGTTCATACTTTTAGTTTTTTTTTTCGAATAAAAAAGCTGGAAATCTTGTTTTTCATAGTCCGTAAAAGTACTCCGATAACCTCTCCTGTGTAGATAGTTGGAGGGTTATAAGGAAGGCGCAATGGTCGATACGTAAGCCACCGCATTTGAAACGAGAAGTACCAATCTCGCATGAGTCTCACTTAAAAAGGACACTTGTTACTCAGTATGCTAATCAATAACCATGCCAAGCTTTGGTGAAGGTTAAACTTCTGACTATGTCTTAGTGTTTCATGCTTGGCCTAATATATTCAAAACAATGAAAAATCGAGAATATGGAAGGAGCCTGTTTTAAACGAAGGTTTCGTGCAGACATGAGAAATAGGAAAATCAGCACTATCTTCCTTATGACATATGAATGATAATATCTTCCAGTTTCTTCAAAAGGAAAACTTTCTGTGGTGGTAAAACTCAATCAGCCTCATTTCGCTGTTGTGATGTTTGACTTTGTCTTTTGAAATTGATTTTTCGATGAGGAGTAATGCAGTCTTCCATGTGAGTTTTATATTCAAAGATTCTCTATGAACTTAGATTGATTTTTAGAATAGTACCATCGATAGTTTGATAGTTGCTAAAGCGCGGATTAATTTGTGGTCTGAGAGATGGCAGAAATGTGTTTAGGTTGATGGCACATAATTTGAGTAGTGTTGTTAAGGAATTTTGTTTAGCTCTGGTTAATAAATTTGATGTTTATTGCTCTGATGCAAAACCTATGAGAAGACCTAATAATGTTTTAATCGCACCTTCAAAATCGCCTACGACAAAATTTGTGTAAGGGCTGCTGTCGACACACAAATAGAAACGGTTATGAGTACGAAAAGATCCTATTCTCGTTGACATTTGCCATAATTTTCTGTAATGCGCAATTACTTTGAGTCATGGATGGCTAAGTGAGCCATGAGTGCGAATCGAACCATTGACCTCGTGTGCGACGCAGAACACCTCTAACCACTGCGCCACATTATAAGGTGATTTTTCTAAAAAGGAGAAACAGGAGTAAAGACGACAGAAGATGATGATTGTTGCTGTGATTTGTTACCGTACGAACTCGACGTGTTTGCCTCATGAATAAATTACAATAATTTAATGAAGAAGATGAAAGATCGAGAAACTCTATGCGGTTACCTTATTATGGGACAGGTGATCTAAAACATCAACTCCCTTTTCGTGAAATCTAATACTGAGATATAATTGTGGTTAGTCCTGACAATATTGTTGCATGAGTATGATTGTAAGCTTGAGCTTTTGCAGATTATTTCCTGTACATGGTCCGGTCGAGCGCGTGGAATCTTCTGAATGGAAGGACATGGGAAGTCGACTTATGGACCAAACAATTGTGAGTTAACTATACGCCTTGGGCATCTTATCAAACCATCGGTGATTAAAATAATAATTATGGTGACGTGTATCGATGGAGTAAGCCTCAGTGAAGAAAACTGTGGCAACATAAAAGAATATAGACTTTTTTGGTTTTTGTGACAATCGATGAGAGACAACCAAAGTGAAAGTGGTGGAATGTGCGCAGTAGATTGCAGTAACAACGATGAAGAAATGAATGGGTTATGCCCTTACGATTAGTCCCTTATGTGGGCAGTTTATTTGAAAAGGTTTTACATTATTCGAAAGCATCAAATTGTTTCGCAATTCAATATGCGTTACCAAAGCTACAGAGTAGGACAAATAAACGCATGCAATTGCAAGTAAAGCTACACATACAAGTGATCATTGAGTCAATATTGAGCATCGAGCAAGATTTCTTCTATATACAAAAATTACATTTGCAAATACTGGATTAGTCTGAATTGGATCCACACCAAGAGTCAGAAACACTGACAAATACCGTAATCGGATCAATCGATTTAGCTGTAAAAACTTGTTCTTACAACTTTGCTGTAAAACTCTCTTTGTGATAGATTCTCCTTTTTAAAAAGTGGGAGTCGAAACTGTGGTAATTTCAGCTAAAAGTTCTATACCTTTCTGTAGCACTATCAACAAAGTGAAGCATTTGAAAAGTTTCCTGGTACATTTAAAACAAATTATGCATCTAATCTGAGTGTCATGTAGCCAAAAGTAGCATCAAAGTTTTAAAGACGTCAATCCATTTCTGGCTTGCTGGATTAACTCGAAGCTTTGTCAGTTTTTGAATTCTGTCGGCAACGTCGATCCCCATTTGACCACATTTTCACAGTTTTTGTAGCATTTTTTATTGCATTTTGATCGATTACGATAATTGTCAGAATTTCGCTCAAAAAATGAGTCCTATTCAAAATACAAATTCCTTAGAAAGTGATTTTTCCGTAATTTTTTTCTACAGCTACTGGTTTTGAAAAAGAGCTAAGGAGAGCTAACGTTGGAGCGATCGATGCCTTCTGAACGGCACATTAAGCGAATCATCCATTTCCACCGTCAAACGCATTTCATCTGAAAGCTTCAAAGTGAATAAATGAAATATCGTAGGCAAAAGCATTTGTAAGTTAATGTTTAGACGATAATGTGACTGGGATGCTAGAAGGCCTAGACGCCAAAATATCTCAGGAATAGTCACTAGAGCTTCATGTCATGGAGGAAACACTTTAATTTCACCGCTTACCTCAATATTATGATACCTTGAAAAGGTTCCTTAACTAGAGGCCTGAAGAAAAAAAAGAAAAAATTATCCTAGAAAAGTTACATTGCGAACTACGTCAGCAATGCAGAAAAAAAAACTTCTCTTAAGGTGGGGCTTTAACACAGAATAGATAGAATTCTGCCAGGCTGACGAGTCTGTAAGGACGAACCACGTGTATCGGGCTGTACAAGAGCCCTTACCAGACCACATGACAAGTTGGCTCAAATAATAATGAAAAGATAGAAATTTGTTCCAAAATGACGATGACTAAGCGCTCAACAGAAGAGGTATAAGCTCTAAACATCTTGAAGTTATTAGCATACAGTGAGTCACCACTGTTTAGTCATGAAGCTTTGAGAGAATATACGATTTGACAGATATTCTGCAGCAGTGGATTGAGGTAGTCGTCTCGAAAAGGTTACGGTCTTACCTATTATGACGTCGTAACTGCCTTCTGACATCAATTCCGTAACAGGTTGACTGTCGAAGGTGCACTGGTCGTAAATAGTAAATAGATTGTTTGATCTTAGGTTGTTGTGAAACATCGGCAGTGCCCATGCCAACTAGTTTTTTCAACGGATTATGTGCAAAAAGCTTTACAGAGTTCTCTTGTACGTGAATCGATAAAAATGCAAATATCATATGCGTAAGATGACTGGATGCAGATATTATTTGCCAAAATTTGATTTATTTCTTTTACTGAACCAAAGTCAGATATGCCGATATGGCTTTCCGTCAGCGTAAAGATCACGACTGACGTTTAACGTTTCCTAATCTCTCGTGTATACAACGTGCCTTTGTTTGCATTCGTAGCACTTCGAAAGTTCGTGCAAAGCATATTCGACTTGCACAACAAGCTAGAGTGATTTGACATAAATATAATTTACAGAATCAGATATACAAAGTCAGAGCTTCTGGTCTCTCAAACTAGTCTGGTGCTCAATGTGCCAAAGAGAAGAAAGAACTCGGTCTACCCTAGGCGCGCAGTCGAGCCAGCTACAGCTCGCGTATTGCATAACACCACAGATCATTATTGCTTTACACGTGAACACATGTCAGTTTATTCCTGCAGATAGCTCATTGCTGTAGTTCCGGAGTACATATATTGCTAGAGGAACAACCATATCACTCTTCGAGCCCTTCATATCAAAATTTCGTCATGCAAACATTTGTGAGTGAAATCCTTGTCATTTATAAGTGGTTTTAATAAATTAGTCTGCATCTTAAGGTTATCCCAAATTTTACGGGGTATATTTCATAGAAATACCTGATGCGATTCACAAGCTTTGTCGCAGTGAGGTGCGCAGGAGTCGGAACATTTTTTCGCTGAAAGCTGAGTTCTGCATACCATTTGGCAGATGGATTGACATTCAGATGAGCACCTACATTGTAGATTAAGATTCCCAAGACCGACTATGGACCGACGAATCCCGGCAGTGATTAAATAATTGTATTTCGTATTCGGCAAACGCGAGGTTGTTAAAATACGTTTATTTTGTACAATATAGTACAGCGGAGATCGTATCAATAGCCAACGTTTCGACGTTTTCGCCTTCATCAGAGCTTGGAAAAGCCAAGTTGACGAGCATTTTACACAGTTAAGCACTTTCATAACCAAGGAAGATGAAACCTAAAGGAAAACGTGAAAGAGATCACATACTATACAGCTTCTTTCGAATACTCACCGCATATTGTTGCTTTGTAGTCTACTAGCCACGCAGTATTAGTAATTAACAGGATTCGATAGAAGCTGATTACAATACTATTTAACTTTCCCCTTTTCCTTTAGGTTTCATCTTCTCTGGTTATCAAAGTGCTTGATTACGTGGATCGCACTTTACATTGGGTCTTTCAGACTATGCAGAAGACGTAAAAAACGCTAGCCATTGATGACTTCTATTGCACTATATTATACAAACTTAACATATTTCAGTAGCCTCGTGTTTGCTGAACAAGAAAACCACAGAATAAGATTTGTTCAAAAATATTCATCTGAATATGGTAACCTAGTTACGAACCTTTCTCTCGGATCAAGTCGCACAGGATAGATAGACACATCCATGGCAGCCATTTGGGAAAGTGGAGATGTACAGATCTGCAGTGTTAGGAAGCAGTTAAAGATTTTTATTAATGCTATTATTATTATTACTACAGCTTCCTTACCGTTAGATGGCATGGAATGGAGAAACGACCACTCTTGAGGGACAAGGAAGTTTGATTAGAGTGTTAGTGATCATTCGAAGGCATAAATCTCTGGCTATTGCGCTCTGTGGCCGTTTTTTGCAAAACCCTTTTATGACGCTGCATATTGAAAATAAAATTAAGTTTTACACCGGCCGCGCACTTTTATTGCTACTTCGCTGGAAGCACGAAAAGCATATGAACGTGTAAAGAAAATTTTGTAGTATCAGAGTCATTGGTTTTATCTGGTAATATTTTCAAAACGGAGAAAGGATCCCAAATTTAGAAACAAAAGATGTATTCCACATGTGGGTGGCGCCAACGCGATCGGTCGATCGGTCGAATCCACGGCTGGCAGGTACAAAGCCCACACACTAGCGACAAACAAATGCCCACGTACATGAAACTCGATCGCATTTTCCCTTCTACTGTGCAATAGAATGGCCTTTCCAGAAAACAAGCGCAGCACTGGAATCGTGGAAAGTTATGCTATTGTATGGTTACTAATATCTGAAGGAAGAGCTCTGTTGCACGAGAAATACTCGTTTGAAACACAAATGTTATATTTTTATGTGGTGTTATGAAAAGGCTTTTTCAAAAGCATTTAAGTGGCGCAGTAGCCAAAGATTCGGCTTTCTAATGTTTATCACAAGTTCAACGGAAAATCTTTGCCCAGTGAAAGCAGTCGTTTCTTGATTGCGTGTCGTCAAACACAAAATAACCTATTATTGCTACTACACTAACTGAAATCAATCAGAGTGAATACTTTTTAGAAGAAATATAGTAATTTGAAGTAGTTTCGGACATAGTGCCTTCGAAAATATCACTGAACTATTCTTCAAACAAAGACAATTAAGAACATAACACAGATGCCCTAGAGGTAATTACTGATCGGCCGGTATCAATGATCAAAAATTTTCAATTATGGAGCAGAAATCTTTACAAATACTGAGCAACCTCGCTGGTAAATCCTACGTGTCCTTGCAACCTTCCGGATCATTTCATCGTAATAAGATAGGAGCAGAGTGTACCCGTAAATTTGTTACGTTGGTGAAACCGTTAAATTATACTGCTACATTTCGGTCTCATATCTATATAAAGAGGGTAGCGCGTAATGCAGAGATTAGAAGTGCTCTGCAATAAACACGTGGTCATAATATACCCACTGGTATACTCACTTTTTACTGATGGGCAAAAAACAAATACGTGGTAATTAGATCGTTTGCGTCAAGCCCTCACGGCCCTCTTTGGTACGGATAGGGCTTTTTTCAAGCAATAGTCAAACAATCATGGAAAAAAAGCAGATTATAGGTAGAACAATACGATGTCAAACATTTCTAACCGACAAGCTCAGAAAGCTCAGCAAGTATGTTTGATATGAATGAACTATGTATTTACTTTAGTTCTCCATAGTTCGTAAGCTGAAATGTTCAGTCATTAAGCTCTTGAAACCTCACATAATTGTATGTGTTAGCACAGCTTGTATTACATACATCTTGAGGACGAGGATTTCGTTTAAGACAACTTTGTTGACAGCTAGAATCACATTGATTTAAACATTGAGGTGATGGTGATTAAGTTGCCAGTGGAATGGGGGCTGCCCAAGAGTTTAGGTAGCATGGTGGTATCTGTAAAAATTATTTTAAGATTGTTATATCCACCGTGGAAGCTTTTGGTAACTTCAGTCATACATTGCTCAATAAATCAAAAGCTCGCTTCATTTGAGTCATTTTTTATACATACATATAAATATGCATGTATATACTGAAAAATATCTACATATGTGTGCACAGATATATATATATACATATATATATATATATATATATCACCTGTATCACCTGTCGTCCCGTTGATCGTCGAGTGACTCGAGCGGGTACCAGCAACTCTTCCATTTTTCCCTATCGCGTGCAAGAGTAGCCCAGTGGGTCCTCCTCGCTCTAGGAATTCGCTGAGCATCATATCTTTCTTCCATCGCTTTCGTGAAGAAATCGGACTAACGGGTCAGTGGTCTTCCTTTAGAGCGCTTGACGTCCCGAGGAATCCAGTCGGTAACGGCTCTCGTCCATCGGTTATCGCTGAAGCGCATCACGTGTCCGGCCCACCTTATTTTCGACATCCTGGCGTGTAGAACGGCGTCTCTGATTTTCGATCGTTGACGTAAGTCGGAACTTCGGATCCTTTCTCTCATTTGCGAAATACGGGATATTCCTAGCATCGACCTTTCGACTGCGCGTTCGATAACTCCAAGTGATCTTTCATCCTGCTTACGTAGCGACCAAGTTTCTGCTGCATACGTTAGGGCAGGGATAATCGTCTAGTCGAAAAGGTGGGCACAGAGTCGGATGTTCTTTGTCCTCTTCACTACGTCTTCGATGCTCTTAAACGTTCCCCAAGCCGCTCGTTTCCTCCTGCTCAACTCTGGGGCTAGGTCGTTCATCATGTTGATTTCACGACCTAGATAGATGTAACTGGAGCATTCGGAAATTGTCGTTCCGTTGAGCGTGAATGGGGCATTAGAAACCCATCCGTTCCTCATGAACATTGTTTTCGTTAGATTCAGTTGAAGGCCGATCTTTCCACAGGCGTTATCGAAATCAGTCAGCATTCGTTCCGTTTGGCTGATGTTTGGTGTTATGAGAACGATATCGTCAGCAAAGCGAAGATGGTTTAATATATATATATATATATATATATATATATATATATATATATATACATATATATATATACCTAAGCACAAGAAACTTAGCCCAAAATGCTCTACTGAACAAAATCGGATAATAATTGGCCTTTCCAGGCTCTGGAGGATTGAAAATTCCCGAATCGTGAACCAGTATTACATTACACTACATCATTTACACTTGTAGTAAACTCGGATCTCCCATCCAGGAATGAGTAAATTTTGAAGTCATTCCGCGTCAGGCTAAATCTTATGCATAATAAAATTTAGCGGAAAAAATGCAAGCTTATAGGATTCGAAAAAAGCTGTAGAAAGAAGTTTCAGTACAAACAGATCTAGAGCACTATGAAAATGGCATAAAGTAAACGAGAACATAGATACCGCAGTGTAAAAGTTCTCCATCGTAGTTGTTGTTATCCTATTGAACGGCATAGGCGTCACTTCGCTTTGTTGAAAAGCTATAGGTTGAAGAATTTTTGATTCAAGAGAGGCTTGTCCACAAATGGATTCGCACATAGCAGTACATTGTTCTGGCAATACGGCTGGACTGCACGAAGATCGGCAAGAATCACTGCATGTCGGACTCAGAGACGGATCAGCCTCCAACTTAACATGGACCTAAAAATCGTTGGAACACAGCGGATCATTCTCAGATTGATCTATTCTGCTGTCTTAAAACTGGCTGGATATTTCTCAAGTCATAAAGTAGGTTTGACAGACAAGGGATAGACATCTAAGAAGTATTGAGTACATTCGACACCAAGCGGGAGCTGAACCCGCGTTAAATCATACAGTGAGAGCGTGTTACCACTAAATAACCGATGTCACCACTCTGCTACCACTCTATCCTCAATATACTGTCAAAGCTGTCAGCAGCCAACCCACAACGGCTTTGGTCTAGCAATCACATATCGGCATCAAACCCAGTTTTTCTGACAGCCATTCGAATTGCATAATACGAATTAATTGAAATTGATCTAATTGCGAATTGATTTTTCCAAATTAATTCAAATTATACAAAGTAAGGTGAATGAGGGATAGGAGAAACCTTCAACCAGGTTTATAAAGCGATATTGCCTACGCCACCAAGCCTGTTAAAGGTTGGTGGTTGATGGCTATCATATAGAGAACTTGAACAATGAGCAGTGGGTATGCTGTGGCCTCGGTGATGTAGTGGTAGCACGCACCCCTCGAATGGGTGAAGCACGTGTTCAACTCCCGCCTGAAGTCCGATTTTTGCCTACCACTCAATTCTCTCAGATATACTTGAAGAATTATAACACTGCGAAAAAGAAGTAAAAGCATGAGAATTCTGGATAACAAAGTAGGGTTGAGGCACATGAATAGATATAATAGAGATGATTCACCAATACGTTGAACTTGTGCTTTTGACTGTTTCTTCGCTGGCTTTTCCAATATGAATATCTCGGATGTCAATGATTTGCTACCTGCGTAGAATTGTAGATGAGGTAACTCATGTAAAGGAGAAAGGATAACGATCAAAGTAGAATTGTAAAGTAAACAGAAGAAGAAATGGATAGCAACCCGTGAAAAGTATATATGTCGCAATATCGTGGAGTTAATTTTTATGACGGAGTAGTGGGCTTCATGAGAACAGGTCACCTATTTTCAAAAAATCTCCGAATTCAAATATTTCACGGACCAGTTTTCTCTCATTTGCAGAACATTTTGTAGTGCATAGTATCGAGGAACTATGTTTGCTTAGATCGCGCGAACATTGCATTTGTTCAAGTACTACTTCTGCTGGAATCAAGATCAGTTTGTCTTTGGCAGTTCGTCATGCACCGTCAATCTTTGATGTAGTGAGAAATAGAGTCATCACAGTGCTTTATAATTTTAAAAAATACATTCATCTTTTTGTTTGATTCGTGCCGTAACGGCGAGTAACTTGAGCTGGCAACAGGACCTTCCACTTGACTTTGTCGTCGAAAAGTTTTACTCATTGGTTTTCAAGCGCTCAAAAGATATCGGCGTATTGATGTTTCTCTATGTGCTTAGTTCTATTGTATTTCATGGGAGATAAGCAAGAGGTACTTTACAGCTTTGATCGTAACACAGATTTTCTCTTCTGGGTCCAGATAAAAATGTCAAGCTCTTCAGTTAAATAAGAGCTGAAAAGTATCTAGAAATCGGTCAATACAACGTTGGCAAGATTATGTAAATTATTCTAAGCAACCATACATACGAACCGACAAGGTGTACAAGCGCATCCGCGTTGGGTTTGAATTGCTGGTGAACGGGAGCACCACGGAGGGCGTTGGCATCCGTATTGACGTCGAAGCGGACTAGCCTAGGAGTTAAGGGCAATTACAATGTACATCCTAATCTAAGTGGAAAATAAAATGGAAATATTTGAGAGGAGTAGTAAGATTTGAAAAAAAAATCAAAGAATTAGTATGGCTGGTCGTCAATCTACTAGAAAATTTGGTATCTCTTTCGTTTTTTTCTATGACGAATAAAATCTTTATTGCGGTTTTCTACACACAAATATGAAGAGTATGAAGAACAATTTCCGATAAAAAGACTCTTTAGCTTGATAAGAAAGATTTCTTAATCTTTAGAGGAGCGATGTCGATTGTGTAACAAAAATTTTCCAAAAGTGATTGTTTGTGTAAGGATTCAAACATTTGCAATCGTAGAATCTGAAAATAGTCGGAACGAATGACATTAATATGTCTGGTTGTTGGTTGTCAAAATGATCGGCTACAAGATTTCTTGCTTCAAAGCAGCTAAGTACTTGCTAAAAACAACTTGAAAAACGAATTTGATAAGAACTGGTTAAGCAAAATATAAGAAATAATAAAGCGACTGCAATTATATATGCTACCTCGACCGCGAGTATGCCCAAAAATAAAATGATAGCGGTGCGACGCATTACTGGCCGGCCTTTCGATGGGAGAGCTGTCAAGAATGAGGTGGCGGACGAAAGCGGCTAACGAGAGGAAGCTGGAGATGCTGAAGTTCAAATATTTGCCGAAAAAAAAGTGAATTGAGCAGAACGAAAATGGCCATTATTGGATGGATACGTGTTAATGTATAAGGAAGGTTTCAAATCTGGAATAGATTCGTTCGTGAGACTACCTTCTCGCAGATTCACAAGCTTAAATGTGGCATATTTCCATAGATATTTCTCGAAGTTCAGAAAAATGACAAGTAGCAATGAAAATTCCATAACATTGGCAAGCTTTGGAATACAAAAAATTGCAATAATGGTATTAATATTCTTTGTAAGTGGTCACCTAAAAATTACACAAACCAATCCTTCTTTTAACCAATCCTTCGCATTTTCATGCACTTTCAGCCAAATTTTTACATCGCACTTTCAAATCGTCACCTCCTTCTATTTAGTTTTTTGAGCGTATTTGTTTAGCAAACGATGTGGGAGTTTTCGCATTGGATTTTATTGGCTCAC
Organism: Parelaphostrongylus tenuis; assembly: GCA_019055375.1. Classification (NCBI taxonomy): domain Eukaryota; kingdom Metazoa; phylum Nematoda; class Chromadorea; order Rhabditida; family Metastrongylidae; genus Parelaphostrongylus; species Parelaphostrongylus tenuis. The sequence goes on along the minus strand of JAHQIW010002891.1, from coordinate 4 downwards.
AGAT
>JAHQIW010002890.1:0-19315 GCA_019055375.1 Parelaphostrongylus tenuis | reverse complement strand
GCAAAAGTGTATCATGGAAGAGCACACTGCCAGAAAACATGACCATACTGAGAACTGAGAAAGGCCAATGGGTCATTACGAATTATCGTTATTTGCAACAAACAAGTATCATTATTGAAGCGCGTAGTGAAGAGCTGACTGAGGTTTTTTTCTTCCGTACTCTCTTTCCATCGATCTTTATCGATACAACGGGAACACCTTTGTCCTGGCTGATGTAGTACGAACATAGAATAAGGTGGATTGTCAGAAAATGTGGGGAATTGATGATAGATGGACTTTGTACTGTTCTTCAAATTTAAGTCGAAAAATGTTTAATTACGACGAGGAAAGCTACCATTAAATATGAAGAAGCATTAAATTCAATCAAAGAAATTTTGTACTCTTCAATTCAAAAAGATAATTTGGCTCTCTGATTAAGGATTTCAACACATTTGAAAATGTTGACAATACCGACTCGAAGAACTGTCAAAATCATTGTCCTTGTCTAACTTAACTATTGACACCAAACCTCACTAAGTTTTCTTCGTGTTTCCATGCTCTTCAACAATTCACCCATTCACTACTACCTCATGTGCTGTAAAAAATGTGAGTTACGTTCAATGATCAGATCGCATTTGTAGTTAGAAGAACAATTCTTGTTTTGTCCAAGACAACAATCGGTTTGCATTCTTTTTTCGGCCGGTCGTTAATCACGTTTATCTGTTGAGGAGACGATTACTAGTTATCTGATATGTGATATGATTATGTCCTCTTAGTAAAATCAAGCTTATTTTTAAACGTTACCCAATGATCACAGCTCTTCAAATTCCTTAACTATGATTCTAATGACCGCGTGCGGATATCCGAAGACAGCAAGCTGTATATCACGCGGGGTCGACTATTGATACAGATTAATATATGAGATTTAAGACTCTGAACTCGATACTGGCGTTTTCACAGGTTTGTGAATAGTTTAGATATGCATTTAATCCCTTTCCAAGGTGATGAATATAATCGAATGCTTGGTGCGTCTCTCAGGGGCTGGCTAACGTTAGGCGATTTATGTTTCATCCTTTTGATCCCTGCTTAGCACCGATTTTCTAACTAATTCTCTTCTCAACATTTTAGTAGATATTTCCTAGAACATAATTCTGTTGAGTTTATCATTCGGCTTAGAAGGATTTTTACATTCTCATTAAGAAGCCAACCAGAAGCAAAATTCCCTTCCACTAATAGCGGATTCCCCTGGGAAAAAAATCACGGTCTGAGGTCCAGTGTTCGATTAAATAATGGCAGGCTCTTCTATGAAAACCGGAGCACCCATTTACCTTATTTCGGACATTGTAAACTATTTACCTCTAAAAAAGCTGTAAAAAACAAGCAGCTTATTGTATGCAACAAACTGACGCGAAGCACTTATATTCTTCCAACTCTCTTGTAATTTTTCCAGAAAATCGCATGCACTTTGATGCTGTGATTTACAATCTTGTTGACTTTATAATTTCATAAAACGAATGTGCTATCAAGCCTATTGTATTTTGAAAAACTTACGAAAACACAGAAAACACTATCGTATCTGACAGGACTGCCCACATAGCAACTATCATGTTGGTGCTGTCATCTCCTATCAAGTAGTAGGATGTCACATGAATGAGAATCATGCGTGGGCTTGTGTAGTGTATGAAAAAGTCCCTATCACAGCAAAGTAAGGACAAATCTGTTTATAAAGTACTAGATGAGAAGGGCGAGATGATTTTGAAATGAACAAAGTATTAGTCATTGGAGTAATGTAGAGCAGAGATGTAAATAATTACGTTTACCAACATGTCAATGCACTATTCGGTCAGTTTTCTGTTGTCAGCTGCAACTAATATCAGTTGTTAATGAATCAGTTGACAAGGATAAGTGCATGTTCTCAGAATTCAACTACGCGCCGTCCATTTAAATTTAATTGGTGTTGTGGAGACGATGTAATGCCTAATTAGCCTAAATGTTCCTCTATCAACGAACGAAATCGGCTTAAAAAATCTTCCAGATAAGTCTGATATCCCAACGACCATTCTGTGATCACAATCTCTCAAAGCACTCAGCTCAGAACGTTTGCGCATTTACTTATTGGAAATCTAGCTGCGAAGTTAGCTTGGTTCCAAGTAGTTTCCTCTGGCATAGAAGAAATCGGGAATGAAGTAGCCTTTTCAATATGACTAAAAACTGAGAGGCACAATATGGGCTTACCTAACTATCCAGAAAAAAGGTGCCAACGGCTCTTCTTAGAGGCCTCACTTGTGCGTCCTGGGTTGTTGGCTTCACAGTTACACATGGCATGTGATGGCCACTGAAAAGAGTGACAGAACTTTCCATCACAGCGGTCTTTTTTCCGAATAAAAGTGGTAGAGGACATTCTCTTTCCGACACAAGCAGAGACAAAATGCCAGTTTTCTTCACTTTTCTGTAATTTTGTTTCCTTGAAATCTTACTTTACAGTCCCATTTTTTCATTCTATTCTGCCCATCTAAACTGCACATAGTATAGTGATATCAGTGGGTTACTTTTGAGAGAAAACAAAATCTTTCAAATAATTCAGATCCATCTGTGACGTATTTCTTCTTGAACGGAATGTTACGATGTGACATATAACCATTGGAATATATGCGAACTTGAATAAGGACCATTCTCAATGCGGTGTTCATTGCTGCCGCTGAGATGAATACATGGCAGGCTAAGTGAGATTTGTTAACTCGAATGGTGCACGGCGTATGTCCTACCACTTCTATATGTAGTGTCGCGTGGTGGCCACCACCTTGCTGTCCAGAGTATGGGGATTATCTGCCATATCCGGAAGGAGTATACAATCCCGAAAAGAGTAAATGCGCTCCTTGAGGAGTCACACTCGCAAGGGTACCCGTTTCCACGTACGCTAATTTGACCGCACTTTTTGGTTTCTTTTTGCCTAATTCGGTTATCTCTCTTCGTTGAGTGGTGGACATATTTTGATTTGAACAATCTTGTTGATATTTACACAGACTTTCTTCTTAAGTCTTACACGAAGTATGGTATTGCTTCTTAGTGATAAACGCAAGTTTCGAAGATTTCGCATATATCATCAGTATCACAAGCCCCATACTAAAGGTAGCGGAAGGAGACGATGCCACTTTGCTGGTCAGCTGAAATGGAAAGTGTTTCATCGACTTTCTTTCAGTCGATATTTTGCGACTGTCATCATATGAACGGTGCCTCTTTTTTTTATTCTAAAAACTGATTCTTGAAACCTTATAAAATTTCTAAGATATATATTCCCGCATATTTTTATTAAGCCTTTACGTAGTTTGGTATTTAATCTTGATGATATGCCCCCCCCCCCTTTCGACTGTTTCGCCTATCTCATCAGCATCACTCATCCCATACTAAAAGTAGCAGAGGGAAATATGCTATAGCGATAGTCAAATGAAATTATGCGTGTCGCACTGACTTTCGTTCGGTCGATCTTTCGCGGATACCATTCTATAAACGGTGCCTTTTACTGACAGATTCTTGAAATCTGGTTAAATCTCGCATCTTGCAATACTAAACTTCGAAACTTCGTTACCCACTGTAATATCCACTTCTTTATCCACAATAATTAGCATCAAAAAAATTTGAGGAGTCTATACGTCGTACCTTTATGCGGCACGGCGAAAAAGAAAGGCTCAGCTGATGCCTGCATATACAGATTTGTTTCGTCAAGAGGTGGTTCGAATGTAACCTCTGACTCGTGTACCGTGGTAATATCGCTCGAAAATGCTCGAAAGCTCCTGAAAACAGGCACCTGTTGGTGATTCTTAAATTTCCAGTTTTTCTAGAATGAATTACTGTTTGGAATGGTTACACTCCTCTACGCATGGTGCCACATTGCCGATAATTACATAACTTAGCATTGGTCGTGAGGGTGTTAATACTGTTCGACCATTGTTTGTTTGGTCAATAACAATAGTGTGATAGAAAATTATAATATTCTCACTTGGCCAGTTACAGTTTTTCTTCCAAATCAAGCTACTTCCCAAATACGCTAGCTGACATTATATTCATTAGAGCTGTACATGACTCAACCAACACCACATGAAAGGAATCGCCGCCTTTGCTATAAATGTGAATACTACTCGTGCCAGTATAAAGGTGAGAATGGACACATGGTATAACTAACAGATTTGCGGATTTTAGCTATCACGCATCAATTTTCCCGGTTCACATGAAGGTATCACTGCATCGAAAATATGTTATCGAATTCTCTAGCTTGAACATCCTCACCATCCTTGGATTTATGGTAATAACATTACAGTACGCCTGTAAGAACGGTAAAATAAAGAAATTTCATTTGCTTGTTAAGAAAGGTTTTTGCTGCAGTAAGGATCCACATAGAGCATTAAATAGTATCATAATCTTCTTCTGAAGATGACGACATTCTATCCGTCATGCCAACATGAATTTTCATGATAATCGGGAGAAACCGTAATTTATAGCAACCAGTACTATCGCCACATCTGATTTAAGTGATAAAACATAGATTATTTCATAGCAACCAATCTTATTTCATTGCACGCGATCAGAGATGTTGTGCTGCTAATCATCCGATGAAATCTTTACTGCATCGTGAACGAGGTTATACAAGGCCTTCATTGTTTCTTTGGTTTGCAGGTAATATAAACACGTAGTATCAGCACACAAGAAAGAAAACCAATATTATTGTTTATCCGACTGATTCTCAAAACTCTCTCAGATCTCCAAGATATATATTCCCACACAATATTTATTAGGTCCTTAACGAAGTTTAGTATAGCAAGATGAGAGATCTAACGAAGTTCCAAGAATCTGTCGAATATAAGGCACCGTTTACATGATAATGGCTGCAAAAAATCGACCGAAATAAGGTCAGTGCAACATGTATCATTTCATTTGACTATCACTGTGGCATATTCCTCCTCTGCTACTCTTAGTATGGGTATGTGATACTGATAGGATGAGCGAAACCGTGGAAACATGCGTATATCACTAAGAAGCAATACCAAACTTCGTGAAAGGCTTAAGTAAAAATATTAATCAAGATTGATCAAATCAAATCAATCCACCACTCAACGAAGAGAGATAACCTCAATAACGTAAAGCCAAAAAGTGCGGTCAAGTTAGCGTACGTGGTAAGGGGTACTCTTGCGAGTGTGACTCCTTAAGGAGCTCATTTAATCCTTCCGGATTGGTATACCCTTTCGGGACATGATAAACCACGTACTCCGGACCAGCACGGCAGAATGAGGACGCGCCACTAGATATAGAGGCGGGATGATCTATGCCGTATACCAGACGGGTTTAGAAATTCTATATAACGTGCCATATTTCCTTCACACCCGTAACATCAGATCATCGCATTGAAAAGGTCTATATTTACCTTAACATACATTCCACATATATTACGCGCGAATGTTTGCTCGCATCTCGGCATTCTCGTTGTCATATATCAGATCGCATCGAACCGTTAGATTTAAGAGACTAACTTAGGCTAGACATTGTCATTTCGACCACAGCTTCAGCTTAATTAGGTTCGATGCCGCCTTGTGCTTTGCAGGACAATCCAGCTCACGAGAGACTTCTGATTGTCACTAATTACGCATCTAGGAGAAGGGCAGAACGAAAGTCTCGATGGTGTAATGCATGTGACTGCGTGTGCTTCAGCAATGAGAAGAAATAGTTCCACGTGACTCCATATGCATCAGCTTCCATGTTAGGGTGGTATTTCCTGATCCTTATGGTTATATGTCGCATCCTAACTTTCCCTTGAAGTAGAAATACATCACCGATGGAGCATAATTATTTGTAAGATTTTATTCTCTATTAAAAATAGCTGATGAATCTCTTTATTCTATGTGCAGTTTAAATAGGCAGAATAGAATGAATAAATGGGAACGTAAAGATACACTTCAAGCATAACAAAATCCCACATAAACGTGAAGAAAACAAGCATTTCGTCTTTGATTAGATCAGAATGAAAATGCTTCTTCCGCATTTTTTAGGAAAGAAGATCGCTCTGATAGAAAAACCCCATCACTGTCTTCAGTGGCCGACCCATGCCATGTGTAACTGTGAAGCCCGCAATCCTGGAGACACAAGTGAGTTCTCTGAAAAAACTGTTGGCATCTTTTTTTTGTAGATAGTTAGGCACGCCACAACGCCACATTGTGCTTCTCAACTTTCGGTCACACTGAAAAGGCTACTTTGCAACCGATTTCTTTTATGACCTAGGAAACTCCTTGGAACCAAAATAATTAACTACTCGACAGGATTTCCAATAAGTAAATATCCCAGTGTCTTAGCTATGGGCTTGAAGGATTTCAGATCACAGAGTGTTTTGGTATGGTGTCGTAACTCGAGCAGAGGAAGCCCCACCTCCTTTTGCAATTGTTTAGTCGATCCCACACTTACCTGAAAGATATTCTAAGCCTATAGGGTGCGTTGATTGGCCAACTTATAGGTTAACTAAGCATTGCATCGCTCCTACGACACCAAATGAATTCAGAAGCACGGCGTGTAGATGACTCTGAATACCTTGCACTTATCTTTATCAAAACTGACTTATTAACTACTTCTAATACCAGCAACTGACAAATTATTGCAGATCGTTTGATGTATCGACACACTGGATATATTCACATCGCTGCTCTACATAGCTGCAATGACCAGTCCCCTTTAGGTTTTGAAATCAATGCACCTGTTTAACGGATTCCTTTAGCAACAAATTTGTCTTTACTTTTCTTTAGTCGGGCCTGTCTTCATACACTATACAAGCCCAAGCATAATTCTCACTCACCTGATATTCTACGAAATGATATGAGATGCAGAGCTAACATGATGAATAGCATTCGGGTTGTCCCGTCTGACACGGTGGTATCCTTTGTATTTTCGGAAACTCTTCGAACCAAAATAATTTCGTTTTTAGCCCTTTTTTCATAATTTCAAAGTCAGCACGATTGTAAATCTTGGCAGCAAAGCGTATGCGATTCCTCGGAACAATTGCAAGAAACTTGGAAAAATATAAGTGATTCAGGTTAGCTTGCCGCATTCAATGTGGCTGCATGTTTTTTACGGCTTCGTGAACAGTGAATAAATTACAGTGTCCGAAAATAAAGTAAATGGGCACTTTGGCTCCCTAGAAGGACTTGCCAGCAATTAATCTTCCTAATGAGTAAATGACTAGACCAGAGTTTTCGAATGAAAATTCAAGATTACTGGAGGGCAATTTTGCTTCTAGATGGGCTTCTAATTGAGAAGGTAAAGTCCCTTCTAAGCCCAGTGATAAAATCACCAGGTTTTTGCATTGTAGAAAATATTTATTAGAAACGTTGAGGAATGAAATAGTCAAAAAATTGATGTTAGGCAGTAACTGTGGGTAAAAGCATGAAAAATAAAACGCCTAACGTTAGCTAACGTCTAAGAGACGCACCACGCTTTAGATTTTATCCATAGTATTGTAAAAGTGATTGAAGACAATTCACTGACTTGCAGAGGTGTCGATTTGAGTTCAATGTCTTCTGTCTCCAATACTAATAGGTTGGGGAAAAAGTTCTGAGAAAATGCTTTTAGAACACTTAAATTAAAATTTTTAAATTGAACATTTCGAAGTCAGCAATATTGTAAATCTTGACAGCAAAGCTTACGCGCTTGCTCGGAACATAGCAAGATAGGTCAAGGAATATAAGCGATCCAGATTAGCTTCTGGCATTCAATGAGCTGCTTGCTTTTCTACGCCTTCATGAACTGTAAATAATTTACAGTGTCCCGAAACGTTTCTAGTTTCCAAATCTCTATTAAAATTAAGATTTCCTTCAGAATATTTTGAAAACTACTGCAGTTCTGACTAGTTTAGAAGCAAGGTATTAATGTATCCAATACTTCATTTATACAATTTGTTTTATGTAGTGTTCTCATAAGTTCTACCACTAATACAACAACACCGAATTTATTAACCAGAAGTAATTAGAATTGCTTCTGTTTAATAAATTTCAACTCACAGGAATTTGCTGCCGGCCGAGGAGACGATCAACGCCAAGCACTGCTGTGAGCACCAAGACTTCTACATCGGACCTTGTTATGTCGACGTTGTCGCAATCTTATCCTGCTTCAACACAGCGCAAAGCTGCATCTCTCCAAATTGGCAATGAGGAAAATGACCGAACTGGGCTGGGAGTTGGTGGATCACCCTCACTTGTCACCCTCTGACCTTGACCTCTAACGATCGTTGGAGCACCTCCTAAGCAAGAAGTTGATAGACATTAATGAAGACATTAATTATTAGCGCAGATGACTGACAACTTTCTTTGATTCCAACGATGACGAGTGCTATAAGCGCGGCATTGATTTGTGCTCTGATAAATGGCAGAAACGTGTTTAGGATTGATGTTATATAATTTGAGTAGTGTTGTTAAGGAATTTCGGTTACTTCTGGTCAATAAACTTGATGTTTATTGCTCTAGTGCAAAATCTATGAGAAGACCTAATATTATATCAATTGCACCTTCAATATCGCCTACGACGAAATTTGTGTAAAGGCTGTTGTCGACACACAAATATAAACGGTTATAAGTGCGAAAAGATCCTGTCCTCATTGACATTTGCCAAAATTTTTTGTAATGCGCAATTGCTTTGAGTGAACAATGCTTGAAAAAAAGTATTCCACTCTATATAAACAGCTATCGCGTTTGTTTACCAATGTTTTACCATACTGCAACCATAATTGTTATCCCCGATGCACTTGGTTCACGCTCATTCTGTTCATGGAATGATGACTTTCGTATTGAATATACCTTTAACAAGGCAGAAACCTCCTACTCGTGATAATGTGAGAATAACCTGAGAGCGTTTATATCCTCGATAGGAAATGTCCAACCATTTTAGTATGAATCACAATTGACGAGGAAAAAAATGACTATAAAGCCTTTGTATGGGTAAAAAAAAAACACGGAAACCAAACTTCTTTCCGTCTCACTATAATTCTGCATTAACTCACTTTGCATAGTGCCTGTCAAGTGAATGTCATCGTCTCGGCTCCGTCTTCTCATTCAAAAAATGTTCTCATAATTTCTTTGAGAGACATTGAAATTCAGCACCGCTATGTTACTACACTATGAGGACTTATTATGAGGTAAAAGATAAAGTATGAAGCTCTTGGCGTTGATCAACCTCTGAGGGATGCTCCATGCATCCGTCTTCAATTTTTAACCTCGTTTGAAGTGATTGAACGCATATCTGGTTTCTACAATGACTGGCGGTGGCCTCTCGCTGAAACGAGTCAGTGGTGCTTATCCTCCCGGAGAAGACTGAGACCAGTCTGATGCCAAATTACCGGCTACTGAGTGATGGGTGGCTTGGTGAGGCAGGAGCATAAGATCGAACCGTTGACCTCGCGTGTGACGCAGAACACCTCTAACAACTGGGCCGCATTATGAGATATTTTTTCGAAAAAGGAAAAACGGGAGTAAAGACGACAGAACATGATGATGTTGTTGCTGTGATTCGTTACCGTACGAACTCGACATGTTTGCCTCATGAATAAATTATAATAAATTAATGAAGAAGATTAAAGATCACAAAACTTCGTGCGGCTACTTTATTATGCAACAGGTGATCTGAGACATCAACGCCCTTCTTGTGAAATGTAATACTGAAATATAATCGTGGTTATTCCTGACAATATTGTTGCATGAGTTGTGGATGAGCTTGCGCATTTGCGGATTAATTCCTGTATATGGTCTTGTCGAACGCGTGGAATCTTCTGAATGTGAAGGACATGGGAAGTCGACTTAAGGATCAAACAATTGTGAGTTAATTATACGCCTTAGGCATCTTGTCAAACCATCGGTGATCAGAATAGTGATTATGGTAAGGCGTATCGATGGAGTGGGCCTCAGTGAAGAAATTTGTGGCGACAGAAACAAATATAGATTTTATTGGTCTTTCCGACAATCGATGATAGACAACCGGAGTGAAAGTGGTGGAATGCGCGTGATAGAATGCAGTAACAACCAAGAAGAAATGAATGGGTTATGCCATTACGATTAGTCCCTTATGTGGGTACTTTATTCAAAAAGGTTTAATACATTATTCGAAAACATCAAATTGTTCCGCAATTCAATATGCGTTACCAAAGCTAGAGAGTAGTAGAATAAATACATGCAATTGCAAGTAAAGCTACAATACAAGTGATCATTGAGTCAATATTGAGCATCGAGCAAGATTTCTTCTATATACAAAAATCACATTTGGAAAAACTGGATTAGTCTGAGAATCGATCCACACCAGGAGTCAGAAACACTGACCAATACCGTAATCGATCAATCGATTTAGCTGTAAATACTGGTTCTCAAAACTTTGCTCTAAAACTCTCTTGTGATAAATTCTAAATTTTACAGATGGGAGTCGAAACTCTGGTAATTCCAGCTAAAAGTTCTATACCTTTCTGTAGCACTATCAACAAAGTGAAGCATTTGGAAAGTTTTCCTCAGTATATTTAGAGCAAATTATGCATCTACTCTGAGTGTCATGTAGCCAAAAAGTAGCATTAATGTTCTAAAAACGTCAATCCAATTCTGGCCTGCTGAATTAATTCGAAGTTTTATGCCAGTTTTTGAATTCTGTCGGCAACGTCGATTCCTATTTGACCACATCTTCACAAATTTTGTAGCATTTTTGTTGCATTTTGATCGATTACGATAACTTTCAGTAGTTTCGCCTAAAAAGCGAATCCTATTCAAGATACAAATTCCTTAGAAAGTGATTATTCTGCAATTTTTTCTACAGCTATTGGTTTTGAAAAAGAGCTAAGGAGAGCTAACGTTGGAGCGATCGATGCCTTCTGAACGGCACAACAAGCAATTCATCCATTCCACCGTCATACGCATTTCATCTGAAAGCTTCAAAGCGAATAAATGAAATATCATAGGCAAAAGCGTTTGTGAGTTAATGCTTAGGACGATAATGTAATTAGGATGCTAGAAGGCCTAGACGCCAAAATATCTCAGGAATAGTCACTAGAGCTTCATGTCATGAAGGAAACACTTCAATTTCATCGTTTACTTCATATTATAATACCTCAAAAGGTTTCTTAACTAAAAGCATGAAGAACAAAACAAAAAAGCTATCCTAGAAAAGTTACACTGCGAACTACGTCAATCCAGCAATGCAAGAAAAACCTTTTCTCAAGGTGGCTTTAATACAGATTAGATAGAAATTTGTTTAAAAATGACGATGACTAAGCGCTCAATGGAAGAGGCATAAACTCTGAAACATCTTGAAGTGACTCGTGACTAAACAGTGAGTCACCACTGTTTAGTCAAGAAGCTTTGAGAGCATTCGATTTGACAGATATTCCACAACAGTGAATTGAGGTAGACGTCTCGAAAAGGTTACGGTATTACCTATTATGACGTCGTAGCTGCCTTATGACATCAATTTCAGAACAGGTTGACTGTCGAAGGTGCACTGGTCGTAAATAGCTCCGATTGTTTAATCTTAGGTTGTTGTGAAACATCGACAGTGCCCATGCTGATTGGTTTTTTCAACGGATTATGTGCAAAAAGCTTTGCAGAGTTCTCTTGTACCTGAATTGATAAAAACTGCAGTTATCACATGCGTAAGATGACTGGATGCAGATATTATTTGCGGAAATTTGATTTATTTCTTTTACTGAACCAAAGTCAGATATGCCGATACGGCTTTTCCGTCAGTGTAAAGATCAATAATAACGTTTAACGTTCCCTAATCTCTCGTGTATTCAACATGCTTCGTTTGCATTCGTAACACTTCAAAAGTTAATGCAAAGCATATTCGACTTGCACAACAGGCTAGAGTCATTTGACATAAATATAATTTACAAAATCAGATATACAAAGTCAGAGCTTCTGGTCTCTCAAACTAGTCTGGTGCTCATTGTGCCAAAGTGAAGAAAGAACTCGGTCTACCCTAGGCGCGCAGTCGAGCCAGCTACAGCTCGCGTATTGCATAAAACCACAGATCATTATTGCTTTACTCGTGTACACATGTCAGTTTGTTCCTTGAGATAGCTCATTGCTGTAGTTCCGGAGACTACATATATTGCAAAGAGGAGCAGTCATTAAACTCTTCGAGCTCTCCAATTCAAATTTCCGTTAAGCAAACATTTGGAGTGAAATTCTGGTCATTGATAACTGGTTTTAATAATTTAATCTGCATCTCAAGTCTAACCCCAAATTTTACGGAGTGTATTTCATAGAAATACCTGATGCGATTCACAAGCTTTGTCGCAGTGAGGTGCGCAGGAGTCGAAACACTTTTTCGCCGAAAGCTGAGTTCTGCATACCAATTGGCAGATGGATTGACATTCAGATGAGCACCTACATTGTAGATTAAGATTTCCAAGACCGACTATGGACCGACGAATCCCGGCAGTGATTAAATAATTGTATTTCGTATTCGACAAACACGAGGTTGTTAAAACACGTTTATTTTGTACAATACAGTGCAGTGGAGATTGTATCAATAGCCAACGTTTCGACGTTTTCGCCTTCATCAGAGCTTGGAAAAGCCAAGTTGGCGAGCATTTTACACAGTTAAGCACTTTCATAACCAAGGAACATGAAACCTAATGGAAAACGTGAAAGAAATCGTATACTATCCAGCTTTTATCGAATACTCACCGCATACTGGTGCTTTGTAGTCCACTAGCCAAGTAGTATTAGTAATTAACACGATTCGATAAAAGCCGATTACAATACTATTTAACTTTCACCTTTTCTTTAGGTTTCATCTTCTTTGGTTATCAAAGTGCTTGATTACGTGGATCGCACTTTACATTGGGTCTTTCAGACTCTGCAGAAGACGTAACGCTAGCCATTGATACGACTTCTACTGCACTATATTGTACAAACTTAACATATTTCACTAACATCGGTTTGCTGAACAAGAAACCCACAAAATAAGATTTGTTCAAAAGTTGTCATTTAAATATGGTAACCTAGTTACGAACCTTTCTCTCGGATCAAGTCGCACAGGATAGATAGACACATCCATGGCAGTCATTTGGGAAAGTGGAGATGTACAGACCTGCAGTGTTAGGAGGCAGTTAAAGATTTTTATTATTGCTATTATTATTACTCGACATTAACAGTATTTTTTCAATGCATTTCGCATTGTTATGATGTTTTCTATATAGCTTAGAGAATTGAGTGGTGAGCGAAAACGCGGCCTCAGGCGGGAATCGGACCCACGTTTCATCCTATCCGGGGACGCGTGCTCTACCACTACACCACTGAGGCACATTTGCCTGACCACTCAATCTTCAACATCTCAATGTTAGCTATCAGCCACCAACCTTTGACAGGTCCGGTCGGGTATGCGATTTCGCTATTATTATTACTACAGCTTCTTTACCGTTAGATGGCACGGGATGGAGAAACGATCACTCTTGAGGGACAAGGAAGTTTGATTAGAGTGTTAGTAATCATTCGAAGGCATAAATCTCTGGCTATTGCGCTATGAGGCCGTCTTTTTGCAAAACCCTTCTATGACGCTGCTTATTGAAAATAAAATTAAGTTTTACACCGGCCGGGCACTTTTATTACTACTTTGCTGGAAGCACGAAAAGCATAAGAACGTGTAAAGAAAATTTTGTGATATCACAGTCATAAGCTTTATCTGGTAACTTTTTCAAAACGGAGAAAGGATCCCAAATATGAAAACAAAAATTGTATTCCACATGTGAGTGGCGTTAACGCGGTCGGTCGATCGGTCGAATCCACGGTTAGCAGGTACGAAGCCCACACACTAGGCGACAAACAAATGCCCCACGTACATGAAACTCGATCTCATTTTTCCTTCTACACTGCAATAGAACGGCCTTTCCACAAAACAACCGCAACATTGGAATCGTGGAAAATTATGCTATTGAATGGTTACTAATATTTTGAAAGAAGAGCTCTGTTGCACGAGAAATACGCGTTTGAAACACAAACGTTTCATTTTTATGTGGTGTTATAAAAAGGCTTTTTCAAAAGCATTTAAGTGGCGCAGTAGCCAAAGATTTCGGCTTTCTAATGTTTACCACAAGTTCAACGGAAAATCTTTGCCCAGTGAAAGCAGTCGTTTCTTGATTGCGTGTCGTCGAAACACAAAATAACCTTAGTATTGCTACTGCACTAACTGAAATCAATCAGAGCGAATACTTTTTAGAAGAATTATAGTAATTTGAAGTAGATCCGGACATATTGCCTTCGAAAATATCACTGAAACCATTCTTCAAACAAAGACAACTAACAGCATAACACAGATGCCCTAGGGGTGATTACTGATCGGCCGGCATCAATGATCAAAAATTCCCACCAAAAATTATGGAGCACAAATCTTTACAAATACTGAGCAACCTCGCTGGTAAATCCTACGTGTCCTTGCAACCTTCCGAATCGTTTCATGTGTATAGGATAGGAGTAGACTGTACCCGTAAATTTGTTACGTTGGTGAAACCGTTGAAATATACTGCTACATTTCGGTCTCATATCTAAATAAAGAGGGTAGCGTGTAATACAGAGATTAGAGGTACCCTGCAATAAGCATGTGGTCATAATATACCCACTGGTATACTCACTTTTTACTGATGGGCAAAAAACAAATAAGTGGTCATTGGTCCTATCTTGCAATTGTTTACGAAGCCTTTGAACTTTCCGGAGCCGGCGAATAAGTAAAATTCACCTACGAGGATACAGCTGGAGTGGAACATGGATAGGTAATCGCAAGTCGTTGTAGAGATAAGCTATACATTCAGTCACTTCTATAATAACTGAAGAAATTGAATGTATGAGCATCCCTCAATGATTCATCAACGGCAAACTTTTTTGCTTTATCTTTTAGTTTCTATGAGTAAATCCTCATTTCACAGTGAAACTTTTTTTAGTTAATTTTAGTAATGAGTTATCGTCAGATCTTGGTTAAGGATGCTTCTGGAGGTCATACTTTGATGTGGAAAGAGAACTATACTTCATTGCAAAGTCTACCTATGAGCGTTCTAGTTGCCTTGCACACATGATTTGCATTCGCCGTACTTAAACAGTTGAATAGAAAGCTTCAGCAGACAGTAAGCAAATTTCTACAGCAATTGATGAGCTGACCGCACTGCAAAAGGTGGAGCGAATACTTGTGGTGATGACTTTGTGAAACCCGCCTACGGTCCCGTAGACACCATGGGCGATGGAAATACATAGCTCAATTGAGATGGGTATTTCCGCCTGGATCAGCGTATTTAAGGCCTCTAAAGTGACTCGAATTCACGTACTGTTCACATTTTAGCAGTACTTTTACTTTATTTATCATCTTGCATTCATCGTATATGAGAATCTCTGAAACTGTATGCTGATTCCACTCTCTCTTCAAGCACTTTGCTTTCTTGATATATGTGGTTAGGTGCTTGTTTAAATCATTCTTCTCGGTATCCATAACTATCTGCACAAGATCGTTTGCGTCAAGCCCTCACAGCCCTCTTTGGTATGGATAGGTTTTTCTCAAGCAATAGTCGAACAATTATGGAAAAATAGCAGATGATAGTGTACAACAATACGATGTCATACATTTCTAACCGACAAGCTCAGAAAGCTCAGCAAGTATGTTTGATGTGAATGAACTACGGTATTTACTTTAGTTCTCCATAGTTCGTAAGCTAAAATGTTTAGTCGTTAAGATCTTGAAACCTCACATAATTGCATGTATTAGCACAGCTTGTATTACATCCATCTTGAGGACGAGGATTTCGTTGAAGACAACTTTGTTGACAGCCAGAATCACATTGATTCAAACATTGAGGTGATGGTGATTGAGTTGCCAGTGGAACGGGGGCTGCCCAAGAGTTTAGGTAGCGTGGTGGTATCTGTAAAAATTATTTTAAGATTGTCATAGCCACCGTAGAAGCTTTTGGTAACTTCAGTCATACATCGCTCAATAAATCAAAAGCTTGCTTCATTTGAGTCATTTTTTATACATACATATAAATGTGCATGTATATACTAAAAATATCTACATATGTGTGCACAAATATATATGTATATATATATATACATATATATACATATATATATATACATATATACCTGGGTACAAGAAACTTAGCGCAAATACTCTACTGAACAAAATCGGATAATAATTGGCCTTTCCACGCTCTAGAGGATTGAAAATTCCCGAATCGTGAACCAGTATTACATTACACTACATCATTTACACTTGTAGTGAACTGGGATCTCCTCATCCAGGAATGAGTAAATTTTGAAGTCATTCCGCGTCAGGCTTAATCTTATGCAATAATAAAGTTTGGCCGAAAAAATGCAAGCTTATAAGATTTGAAAAAGGATGTAGAAAGAAGTTTTAGTACAAACAGATTTAGACCACTATGAAAATGGCGTAAAGTAAATGAGAACATAGATACCGCAGTGTAAAAGTTCGCCATCGTAGTAGTTGTTATCCTAGTGAACGGCATAGGCGTCACTTCGCTTTGTTGAAAAGCTGTAGGTTGAAGAATCTTTGATTCAAGAGAGGCTTGTCCACAAATGGATTCGCACAGAGCAGTACATTGTTCCGGCAATACGGCTGGACTGCACGAAGATCGGCAAGAATCTCTGCATGTCGGAGTCACCGACGGATCAGCCTCCAACTTAACATGGACCTAAAAATCATTGGAACACAGCGGATCATTCTCAGATTAATCTATTCTGCCGTCTTAAGACTGCCTGAATATTTCTCAAGTCACAAAGTAAGTTTGACAGACAAGGGGTAGACATCTAAGAAGTATTGTGTACATTCGACACCAAGCGGGAGCTGAACCCGCGTTCAATCATACAGTGAGCGCGTGCTACCACTAAATAACCGATGTCACCACTCTGCTACCACTCTACCCTCAATATACTGTCAAAGCTGTCAGCAGCCAACCCCACAACGGCTTTGGTCTAGCAATCACATATCGGCATCAAACCCAGTTATTCTGACAGCCATTCGAATTGCATAATACGAATATTGAAATTGATCTAATTGCGAATTGATTTTTCCAAATTAATTCAAATTATACAAAGTAAGGTGAATGAGGGATAGGAGAAACCTTCAACCAGGTTTATAAAGCGATACTGCCTACCCCACCAAGCCTGTTAAAGGTTGGTGGTTGATGGCTATCATATAGAGAACTTGAACAATGAGCAGTGGGTATGCTGTGGCCTCGGTGATGTAGTGGTAACACGCACCCCTCGAATGGGTGAAGCACGTGTTCAACTCCCGCCTGAAGTCTGATTTTTGTCTACCACTCAGTTCTCTCAGATATACTCGAAGAATTATAGCACTGTGAAAAAGAAGTAAAAGCATGAGAATTCTTGGATAACAAAGTAGGGTTCAGGCACATGAATAGATATAATAGAGATGATTCACCAATACGTTGAACTTGTGCTTTTGACTGTTTCTTCGCTGGCTTTTCCAATATGAATATCTCGGATGTCAATGATTTGCTACCTGCGTAGAATCGTAGATGAGGTAACTCATGTAAAGGAGAAAGGATAACGATCAAAGTAGAATTGTAAAGTAAACAGAAGAAGAAATGGAAAGCAACCCGTGAAAAGTATATATGGACGAAAATCGCCATGGTGGCTCAAAATCTTTCTCCGTTATCGGTTTATTGACTTATTTCAAATATTTTGACTTCCACTTCGTTCTGACCTTCAACCAGTTCGTAACTAGATGTTATTTACAATCAACAAAGGTGGAAAGAAGGTGTATAAATGAGTAATTGAATGGATGAAATGAAAAGTCCCCCAGAGCAAAAAATAAGAACCTCAATTGAATTTTGGGAAGCCACGCATGATTCTTCACATGATTCCTTGCATGGCAGAAAACACTGTGAATTACCGTATTGCTGCGATGGACACTGAGAAATGCACTGTAATTGGAAACTGTGAAACAAAAAGGCCAGATAGTAAGAATCAAGATTTATCAAAGAAAGTAACAAAATTTCACCCTATTCGTACAATCCGCGAAGCATTCCTGACCTGCAAGATGACTAATCGGTGCCGATGGTGGTATTTCTCTAGTAACGGACGCTGGTGTTGGCAACTTGTACGGCTGAGACTTACTGTGAAATCAATTGTATTCCATGTTTCTAGCGAATCATTAAAGCACTCAATTTAGAAGAGTCTCTTTTTCAGATGTAAATTGGGAATAAGGAAATACCTGGAAGCCACTGAACAGGTATGTCGACAGGTGATTACACAAAGAAACGCCGGCGATGATCGTTGACATGAATTAATGCATTGTCGTTGACACGACTGGAGATTTGGGGAAGAGAGGAGCGAACAGTCGCAACAGCTGCAACAAACGATTCATGTTAAACTATGGTAGTGCAGACGCCCCGATATGTGTGAAACGCAGGCTCAACTCGCGATGCGTTGAGGGAAAAGTACCCGACATTGCGCGCGCTGTTCCAGCAAGAAAATGCCAAACCTCACACTGCAAAGAAAACTAAGGGACAAGTTCGATGAATTGGTGCAAATCGAGGTCTTGCCACATACAGTCTATTGTCCAGATTTTGCCGCGTCCGATTATGGTCATATCCGCTCAATGGAACGTTTTCTGCTTGGACGTCGATTTGAGACACTTGATCAAGTTGAAGTGGCATGTCAGGAGTTTTTTGATTCATAACTCCAAGGGATGGCATTTTGAGCAGATCCAGAAGCTCGCGATGGCCTTTATTTGAAGAGATAATTATTGTTGGTTCAACTGATTTATAAATTTTAAAACTATTTTGTTTAAGTGTTTTAATTAGAAATCGAATTTATGAAATTACGAATAAACTCTGAATTTTGAGCGGTGTTAAGGAACGTTTTCCTCAACCTTATAAAAGAAATCACTCGGATCATACTTTCAAATAGCTGTCAGCATGACGGGGTTCATTGCTGATATGTGTTTTTCAGACCAAATCTGTTGAATATTGATTACTGATTAATTAAGTCAAGAAAAAGTGGCAGCATAGCGCTATCATTGGTGGGTGAAGTACCCACGCTCGGTATGGGTGAAATACGGGTACCTCATCCTAATGCCGAGTGCTTTGAATGCCACTCAACACTCCCAAATGGAGTGATGTGTAGCGAGAAAGTTTTTGAAAGGTATCTGCGAATATTCTCATCTCAAAGCGAAAATCGAGTAAATTTTGCGAAATGCTGGATATTATGAAACCAGAGGACTATTTGTCGCAATATCATGAAGTTTCCTTTTTTTATACGAGTAGTAGGCTTCATGAGAACAGGTCACCTATTTTCAAAAAATCTCC
>JAHQIW010002889.1:0-21470 GCA_019055375.1 Parelaphostrongylus tenuis | reverse complement strand
AAGTTCTGAGAAAATGCTTTTAGAACACTTATTCATGCACCTACTACACCCGAACAAAGACAAAACTAATAGTCAAATTACTCCCTTTCAACTTCAAGCACTTCCTGCCACTTCTCCTGCAAAAGGTCGATTCTGCGAGCACAAAATTCCTATTTCTTGCTGTGAAAAAATGAATGGCCGAGTTTTCAAAGAGCGATCATCTTCAATCGTTCCAAACACAGCTTGACGATCAACTTCCTTCGAACGACTTGAACGCGGCTGTTCTTCCAAATTTTCTTCACCTTCGTCAAACTTTTTGAACCGCCTGTACAACGCACTTTTACCAGCTGTGTCTACGCCCCAAGCCAAACTGATGCGTGCACTTGCCACCGTTGCAATTTGAACCCAACAGCCATTCGTGCATCATCAGCAACCTAATTTGCTCGCTCGTTAACTCTATCTTAAAACAAGTAGATAAAATATATACCAATCAATGCAGGAAAAGACAGGCTTTCAAATGATTCCAAAAACACAAGTTACAAAAGCTTTTTCTCAGAACTTTCTCCCAGTCTATTGATCCATATTAATAGCAGACTCCTGCGTGATTTACAGTTTGCTGTGTCTGTCTATCCACACGCACCCGATAGAAGGCGATAGTTAGGGATTTTCAAGCCAAGCTATGACTATTGGGGAGCGTATGAATATGAGCTTACTTTCTTTAGGAGGCACACCACCATAGCGTGGTTAGCGGCTTTCCGAAAAGTAGGATCAAACGGCTGTTGCTTTGTCGAAAGCAAGAATTGTTTTGTTTAACTAAAAAACCATTCAGTCAGTGAATGGACTATAATCTTTGGCAGAAAATGAGGTAGTAGTAAATGGGTAAATTGCTGGAAACCCGGAAAGCAAAGAAAACTTTGTAAGGCATGCTGTTACTAGTTTAGTTAGACAAGCACAAGGTTTCCGACAGTTGTTCAAGTCGATATTGTCAACATTTTCAGATGTGTTGAAATCCTTGATCAAAAAGCCGGACTATCTTTTTGCATTGAGGGCACTGGATTTCTTGCTTGGGTCTGATGCTTTTTCATATTCAGTGGTAGCTTTCCTCATAGCAATTACACTTTGTTTCGATTGTAATGTTGAAAAACAGTACAGTGTCCATCATTCATTCATCAAAAAACCTCAGACTTCCTAATACTCCACCTTTTTCTCGTTAGTGCATCAATAAGGACAAAAAAAAATCCTCGTTTTATCAGTAAAGATTAATAGAAAGAGAATACGGAAGAAAAAACCTCAGTCACCTCTTCGCTACAGTTTTGATAACTGTATGCCCGTTCATTCGTTGAAAATTTAATAATTGATTATGACCAATTGATCTTTCTTAGGTTTGAACATTGTCATGTTCTTTGGAAAATTCGGCTATTCCACGAAGCACTTTGCACTTTTCTGAAAAGATTCATATTCACAAAGGTAATTATGATATAAAACCCACATAGGAGAGTGCACTACTGCTCACCGAAAAATCAGTTACAGAAGTGAAAGTCAAGCATCAGAACAACAAAATGACATTGATTATGTTCTCCCACTAGAACAGGTTTGTTTTGCGAATGAGTTCGAAGATATTTTTATTCAGATACCATAAAGCATATAATGCTGTTCATCATGTTCCACGAAACTTGGATATAATACAGGTTCTCTCTACATTTAACCATATTCTAACTAAACACAGAACACTAAGATTATTCAGAAGTTAAACTTTTATCAAACCTCAGTATGCTGTTGATCAAGATCTCATGAAGTGTCCTTTTCGAGCAGAACTTTTGGGAACTTCGCACTTCTCCCTTCAATGCGGTGGCCTACCTTTCGGAGATTTCGATTTCCTCAGAGGTTACCGAAGTATTATTACACACTATGAAAAACTAAGATGTACTGCTACTTAGATTTG
Source organism: Parelaphostrongylus tenuis (assembly GCA_019055375.1). Classification (NCBI taxonomy): domain Eukaryota; kingdom Metazoa; phylum Nematoda; class Chromadorea; order Rhabditida; family Metastrongylidae; genus Parelaphostrongylus; species Parelaphostrongylus tenuis. Next base: position 19,549 of record JAHQIW010002889.1, on the reverse strand, counting down.
AGAAAAATTGAGAGCAATGAGCCATTCAACAAAGAAACATCATTCCATCGCACAAAACTTAGGCTTTTGTGAAAGCCGAATCCGAAACTGTACGTATTATTCATGGTTGCTTGCTATATAACCAATATTCGTTGCATCATTGGTGTTATATATGTTGCTAATTCAGGTACCAGTAAACCCTAGATGTTCACCGTAGACGTGAAAAATCTTTATGTACAGTAATGCGACCCGCGCAGTTATGCTTCACTGATTTTACCTCTAGCTGTCGAAATGGAGAGTAGTATAGAATTTGTGTGGGATATCGTGGAACAACCAAAGCTCGGATGCTGTGAAGACAGAAGCCTACCATCAGTTTTCAAATTTTTTGCCGTATCAGAAGTGAAAATATGGCTTCATTGGGCGCGCATCCGTACATAACGCGCGAATAAAGCAATTAATTACCTACTAACCTAGTTACTTACTTGGACGGCCCGTCTTCGCTAGTTGTGCGGACCCCAGCACATATACAAGTAAGCAAGTAAGTAGGTAAATGGGCTAAAGAGCAATCGATTTTCTTTACGTACCACTCATACCACATGAGGTCCGATTTACTATCGAACATTCAGCCAGACCGAATAATACACTGCGACTCATATATAGAAATTTGCGCTGCACTGTAAACGAATTCATATATCTCGCCTGCAATTTAGCTGTATGCGACAAGTAAACGTGATAGGATCGTAAAATACTTCGATACGATCAATTTGAGCACGACAACTCAGGTAAAATCCGTAAGCCCCTTCTTCAAAATAACTAAAGTGAAACTTGCCGAAGTAGAATCGTGAGTCGAGCTGGCGCAGATGATCGGCACCATTCTGGCAGCGGAGTGAGGCTTCTTTATTCACACTGCTTTTGTTTTCTTATCCTACATATCTTTGTTGAGCTAGTCCACGCACTCAGGACCACACGCTGTGATGGCTCGCCCGTCGAATTTATATATATAAATGAGGCAGAATGCCTCGCATATCTGGCTCTTTTAGGAAACTTCAACTAACGCGCTTCATTCATTTCCACTCGCAACATCGTATCATCACATTCGAGCAGTTTTGTTAAACATTTGCAAATGCTCTAGTCATCATACAATTTTGGTTAATGTTTCCACTCAGGTGATTGGTAAAATCCCACTGTACGCCATAAATAAACCTAGCTGGATATTGTATAATTCAAATGACAAATAAATGAGGGCATTCGAATCTCAGACGATTGTTTCATGCCCATCGAGAACAATTGGAGTATAACTATACCTGTATTAGCACTACATCTACGTGGGGATATGCCACAAATATTGATAATATTCAAGAAACATTGATGCCTCGCCAGTTTCGGATTCGATGTCCCAGGGCCGGCTATCTATTAACCTCGGCATGCTTCAATAATTCCTTGTTTTCTTTTTGAGCCATACACGAAGTTTTATAATATTATTTATTCAAACAACTAGGGTTTCAGCAATTTCGCCTTCTTTAGAGCCCGAAAAGATGGTCGTCTACAATCCATTCAGGCAAACACCTCTTTTACTCTTTTAGAAAAAATCACCAGTCAGATCTTAATCGCATCAAGCACAGATCGACTTCCGACGCATTCACGGCTTTTCATGTCTTCCACTAGGCTATTTGAGGGGAGACCGCCGGGCAGAGATCACATGAACTCGTAAGGTAACTAACTCATCAAAGCAGGTGTCTTATATATACGTCTCACATCGCGATAAGGCATTCTTCCCTGCGACTCACAGTTGAATTGATGGTACTAATCCATATTCCTTTGGAATCTCTCCGCTCTGATGCTTTATGATGTTCTTTTATTGAACACTAGAGATTTCGAGAATTGCTTATGATAAGACCTAATAAAACGTCTGTGGAAATTGTAATGAAAATCGTTTCAACCAAAATCTAGCCACCATCAAACTCAGGCAGATAGCGTCGTCTCAACCACGTAAAGCCAAAAATTGTGGTCAAGTTAGCGCACGCAGGGGAGCCTAGCTAGCCAGTCTTGTTTTCTCACGTCGCGGAGCTCACTCATTCCGGGATGGAGCTTATCCTTCGGGACATAAGAACCACTACTCACTCCGGATCACACACCAAACGTAGCCGCCCCCCACTAGATATATACGTGACGGATCCCATGTCGTATACCATACGAGTTTATAAATTTGTCTTAAAGTGAACTATTTTCATTTCACCCACAACGTCGAATTATCGCGCTGAAAAAGTTCACACACATTTCACATAAACTTACGTCCGAATGTTTGTTCGTTTCTCAGAGTTCTTGTTGTTAGATATCAAATCGCACCCAACCGTTAGATTTAGGCATCAAATCAAGTTAACCATTGTCATTTTGAGCTCAGCTTCCGCTCCAATTGATTAAAAGCCACCTAGTGCTTTACAAAACAATCCAGCTGACAAGTGATTGCTAACTGTCAGTGATTATGTATCTTCGAGAAAGGCAGAACGAAAGTCTTGATGGTGTAGTGCGTGTGGACTGGACGAGTATCACCAAAGGGTAACAGTGGTTCCATGCGACTCCATATACAACACTTTCATGTTCTGCTCGTGTCTCCTTATCCTTACGGCTGATATGTCGCATAGTAGCTTCCTCTGTATGGATAAAGCGCGGGTTAAAACTACCGTCTGAAGTCCAATTTTTGTTTATCACTCAATTCTCTAAGTATTTGAAACTAATCTTATAAATAGCAACGTCCTAACAATTTCATAACTAGCAGAGTATGTAGATATTTCAGTTCATGTATTAAGATACGTGACGTCTTTGCACTGCTCCACGCCTTTGTATGAAATTCCGCGCTGGTCAAATGAACTGACCAAGCTAATCTTTTGACGTGCAAATTCATAGCGGGTTTTTTCCCCAATAAATCAGATCAAATTAGGGAAATCTTTTGAAAATTGTTTAGGAAAGTGTAAATCAGGACAGAAGAATTTATTTGACAAGACATACAATGTAAATACACTATACATTAATAATAGAGCTTACAATAACCGAGTTTTTCACTTCATCAAACTTTAATTTACATCATGTAATGAAAATTATGGATACTACAGCTCTCTAATAATTTCTGTGACAGGTATACTGATTCGCATATCGGCAATATCATCTGCCCGAGTAGGACCAATGTTTACTATAAGCACAGGTTTTCCCTGTAGATTGGCGTAATAGACGAATCGGTATCCTGAATACACTGTCAGTGACGATCCCAGTACAAGACACGCCACTACACTCGTCCAACTAAAAATGAATTGAATGGAAAGGAACTGCCCTGAAATTTCGCAAGGAAAAACATTCTAAGATTAACTTAGTGATAAGTTTTTCCTGGCTCAAAAACTATCAAAGACGTCAGGTGAGCTCAAAATTGATAGGGCGTTCGTAAAATTCAAAAAAACAATCTACATTGTGACTGTTCACTAACTAAGCGGGTACCCTACCAAGATTGTTACGAAAAACGTAATGATCTCTAGTCTCAAATGTTCACAAGAGGTAAATATGGATGCGAAATTGAAACGTTATGAAAACGTTATGAAATTGAAACCGTTTACCAAACATGAATCCCATCGCAACCAAAACAGGACTAAAAACAACGAAAGAAACAAACATATACCTTCTCATAGCATTTGTCGACTTCGCTCTGAATCACATTGTCTCCGAAGAATACTACGTCCGTCTTCAATATTCCACCACATTTCTTACAAGGCGCCAATACAAACGACTGAATGAAAACAGAATATTGCAGGCCACGTTGATAAACACGGATTACTACGATATAATGTTCGTCGTGAACACCAAGTACAATTTCACTCTACCAAAATTAACCCCATATATTGATCCCTTCGGGACGGCATATACATCTCCCTTGAACTCTAGCAATTACTGGAAAGCATAGATCTCAGGAATTTCAGCAGTGTTTGTTTTCCAAACAGCCTTTTTAAGGTTCATGGATGGCCCTTTATTGAAAGTTAGTGTCTACTTTATAGCATAAACCCTGGTGATTTCGAAACTAGTTGCAATTTCTAGAAAGCCTTATATGGCGCCGTAAGAGCGAAAAGATGAACATGTTTCACCTCAATGTTTCCGTAAGAGTTATACATGAACCAAAAGCATAAGAACGTGTAGAGAAAATTATGGAGTATGAAAGCAGCATTAAAAAAATCTGGAGTTCTGTTGAAAACGAAGAAAACTCTACTTGAGTAACGATAATTGCACACCGCTTGCGAATCACGCTGAGCGATTGACCAACTGTCGTCCCGACCGACTTAACCCCTCAAGAACGGCATATATGATTTTTGGTCCATAAACATTTAGATACTACTCCTAGACAGAGCTTTTCTACTATAACGTTGATAACTGAACAGCTCGAAAAAAACAACTTTATACTCGAGTGTTCGTGAAACCTCGCTTACAATCAGTACATCCTAACAGCATATTTCAAGCCTTTCAACAGGCCTCGGCCTTATGGGCACTTACATAATGCAACCATGTGCTGGGGCTTTGCAATATGTCGCTGCACGGTGCCCCTCGTCTGCGCCAATCCCTCTCGGGGAAGAGCCCCGTTATATAGTGGAATCGTCGACGGACATGTTACCCGCGTGTAAAGCGAAAATTCACTCCACCCACGGATAAAATATCACTGGACGTTCAGTAACGTGATCACCGGACATTGCAGTGATCATCAGTCGATCGCTCAAGGCTGGTATCTTTATTACAATAACTTCGTCAAAAAACAACGATTCTAACACTGAGCTCGGCTTCTAAAGAAGAAATCTAGTGCGCTGTAGGCCGAGAAAATGCTACGTTTCACCTTAGCTTGATTCATTTGCACGGCCAGTGTCCTTGAATGGCTTTTTCGCTGGACTTCTAGCAGTCAGTCGAAAGCTCAAGTCTTAATTGTTCCACATCTAAGTTTCTCTTGGAGGGTTTTCCGTTTAAGGCTAAAAAAGCGAAAAGAAGAACACGTTTCACAGTTAAAATAGTTAGCCGCCTGTTTGAAACACAATAGCGGGTATATCAGTTGAATAAAAAAAGACGATAAGCTGAAACTCATGGAACAATAGAAAACAGTATGTTCTATTACTTCATATGGGTCCTAACTTTTGAAGTACACTTAATCTGGCGTATCAAAATGATACGAGAAACATTGGGGAATTATTAGATCGGAGAAGAAAAAGACTAGTTATCATCGAAAATGGCACACTACATGGCATATAGCGCTTTGCATAGCGATTTCAACTGCCGCCCCAAAAGTGTTAAATTCATAAACGTTGTCAAAAGAAAAAAGTGATAGGTGACAATGACACCATCTAGATATCGTGTTTTTCACATGAAAGAACTGAATCGGACTCTCAAACCTCGTGCGCTCCTTCTTGGATCTCCACATCGCCATCAGGAGCGATCTCACCAGGCACGTTTACTTTCATCCACTCGGCGTTCAGCTTCTCCAACGTTAATTGATGTTCTTCTCTGCAACAAACGCAAACCACTGAGTATTTATTAAACTGAGGACATGTCAGAGTTCAAATGTGATAGTGAGACCAACCAACCGAAGGTGCTGCCCACCCACACCCACCTACTGGTGACTTCGTTACACTGCATGCATCTGACACGATGTCCGCAACCGTGCAGTTCAGTGAGCAAAGTGGATCCGGCCCTCAACTATTAGATCAATTACAGTCTATCACAAAGACATATTCGAACGAAAAGGTCGGAAAAGGTTTTACAGGCGTCAGTTGAGGAGGACACCACTTTTATGTCAGAGTGCGTCATCGTTCTCGGTCAATAAAGCTCAGGAATCTGCTTCGCGCTCACAGTGGGAATAATTGCAAACTCCAAAAGTGTACATATCAGTTGCCGGTTATGAAGCCCGCAGCTGGATCGACCATAACCACTGTTTTTTGATTAAATGGCTCATACATTCATAGATTATTCAGAAACAAGTCACATCAGGGCATTTCCGCTATTTTCTGTTGTCGATGAGCATCTTTTTGAAGGGCCTTTTTTTGCTGAACAGAGATTTTTCCACTAGGATTTCAGTAATCATTGTAAAGCTTGAGCCTCGCTAGTTTTGAAAAAAGCTTTTCTTCTTCAAAAAGAAACTTCTAGACAACGCTGAAGCAATGGGAAATAAAAATACATTTCACAAGCAATGCGCGCTATTCGCAGCCTATTTTCGTTATTTACTTTTCTCGTATTAAATTGTAGAAGGAACTTTATCTTACATTATGTGAGCTCGAGCCTTTCGCTTTCAGTCTATTTTGCCAAATTAAGCTGCTTCTAGGATCTAACCCCTAAGCAGCCCAAGTCTACGCACGAAAAGCATATGATCGCATAGAGGAAATCTTATGGAAACAAAGTCATACTTCAAACGATAATATTCAACGAAGCGGATAAAAAAACCTCAAGTTTGCTAACAAAATGGAGCTACACAGTTGAACGAGCCGCGTTGCGCGACCGATCGACAATCATTTAGAGGCACTAGCCGACATGATATAATAAGTTAGAAGAAAAGTTCTAGGACACCTGTGAAAAGTTGAGATTTATGCATAAATTCCATACAAAACAATAATATGTGTTCTTCAAAATTAGAGGCCATCGTTTTTCTACGAAAATCTACCATCGGTCCATCAAGTTTAGAATCTGGTCGAAGTCCACCTTTCCTTCGACTTCGCATTGAAAAAAAAAAAAACTCCTGACATGTTTCTTCAACTTCATCAAACGATCCAAATCGAACGTTCTGAACGGGGCTTGCTTCGAGATCAACGACCTCCGGCACTGAGAGGCGTTGAAACCAGCGTCCAGCAGCAGTTATGCTCGGTTGTGCCTTCCCCTTCAACTTCCCTGATTTCATCGACTGCAACTCGCTGTGCAAGAACTTTTCTCCAATCAGTGACCAATAAAACCGAACCTCGACTGTATCGTTGGACATAGCGGAGGCTTCTAACAAAGTGAAAACAAATGACAAATAATATATAGGCCTTTAGTGAGGAAATCCCATATGAGAAACTATATTATTCCCATGGTACGCACGGGAATAGTCTCAGTTTATTAAAGTGCCCCATAACGTTTTTTCCAACCACATTGTGATGTTTTGGGAGACCCCGACACGCGGCAGCATCAATAAGTACTAGCCGAACTTCATTATGAGCTGTGAAACAAAGTAATCTGTGACAATCCTGCATTTCTCATTGGCACTGCAATTTTTCGAAAAACCAGGAACACCGTATTACAAATAATGATCTAATTCTATGAACTGTCTCCGAAAAAGGCATCGTGCAAACTATCCCAGCCTTATCGGCCTCTACTACAGTGTTTTCGTAAAGCCCGTCACGCTGCACCCTAGATATAAATTGACCTAACTCTCCAAATAGGATTTAATACGGCAGTATGCAAATTACCTCGCTGTTTCTCGCCGATATTACAATGACTCTGGGAAACTCGGCATGCCGCATCGTTAACGAACATTAACCGAACTCCATAGAGTGCCGTCGAGATGACAATGTGCAAATTATCTCGCTCTTCCCTCCAGTACTTCAATGTTTTCAAGGAGCTCGGCACGTCTCACATTAACAAGTATCAACCCTGTGACTTCCGAGGACCCAACTCCTTGGAGCCCAAAAATTTAAAGGACTCAGCTAGTCTATCTCTCACCACCTACAGTGATACAGTATCACCTGTCACCCCGTTGATCGTCGAGTGACTCGAGCGGTACCAGCAACACTTCCACATCGCGTAGCAAGAGTAGCGCACTGGGTCCTCCTCGCTCTAGGGATTCGCTGAGCATCATATCTTTCTTCTGTAGCTTTCGTGAAGAAAATCGGCCAATGGCTCGGTGGTCTTCCTGTAGAGCGCTTGATGTCCCGAGGAATCCACAGCAAAATGGAGCTTGTTTTCTATCCACGCTCTACCTCACTAAGGATTCATTACTCGAGATGATTTAGTTGAACTTACACCTTCATCTAAATAGTATATAATTTCCTCCTAGATTTCTTTTGATAAGTCTATCGATAGTTAAAACAGCACCGGGACTTCCTCTAAAACCGCTAATTTTGAAAAGAAAAGTGAATGCCTGAGAAAAGTTCATTTTTTGAGCTATTATTAAATTTTTTCTACGCTGCCCTTTTGAAATTTGTTCACATTCTCATATTTAGCACCTTGACTTAGTTAACTGGCCTTAATGCAGATATGTGTTTATAAATTCATAAGCGTGGTGATAGATTACTAAATGTCATTCAATATTCAATCATTACAGCAGATAAATAGTATGCTTTCAACATGAAGGTGTCGATTCAATTCAATCAATCCCTAGTGATGAATTTTTAGTGACATACAACGCGACAGAGAATGTGCTCCATTTCACTGGAATATACTATATGGCTATCCGGAGTTTGAGACGCACAGTAGGTGACTCCGTTAAACCTTTGACTTCCAAGGACTTTGGGTCCTCGGAAGTCAAATGGTTAGTCGAACTCTATACGTGCCGTGAAACAAAGCAATCCCTGAAAAAAAAAACTCCCCTCTCCTCGCCGGTATTCTAATATCTTCAAAGAACCCGGCACGCCCGCACCATCAGCAAACATCGACATAACTCCACAACTGCCGTGGAACACGGCAAACTTTCTGGTCATTCTCGCTGGTACTACAAACGTTTCCGATGAGCACGGCACGGCCGCACCATAGAAATTGACCTGACACCATGAAGTGCCGTGCAACACGGCACTATGTTAATTTCCTCTCCCTTGTCGCCGGTGCTACAATGTAAATAACAATACCGAGAATCCGCTATGCCGCCCACATAAACAAGCATCGACATAACTCCACAAGTTCGTGGAACTCGGCAATTCGTCAACCTTCTCGTTCATCTCGCCTGAACTTGCAATATTTTCAAAAGAGACCCGACACGCCGTATCACAGATAGATACCAACCAATCTCTCTGACTTAGCCGTGCAACATGGCAGTCCTGTAAACTGCGACCTCTCCTCTTCGCCGACACTACAATATTCTCGAAGAGCCCGGCGCGCCACCAGTATCGAGAGAATTCTATGAAGTACCTTGGAACACCGCACTTTGCTCAATATTTCTGCTCTTCGCGGGAGTGCCTTCGATTGATTTCGACGAACCTGGCGCACCGCCCAACATTAACAAGCATTAACCTTGCTTTAGAAAGGCTGTGGAACACGGCACTTTGTTACCTTCCTCGCTCTTCTCGCAGGTACTAACAGGTTAAAAGAAAAGGTCTGTCGCACAATCCCTCTAAAAACGATTTTCCACACATGTACTTTTGTGGGCGAATTCTAGCTTATCAGAAGACATACTTCTAGTGCATCCAACGATAATAATAACTTGCCTAGAAAGCACCTTCAGAATGTAAACTGTCCTAAGAAAGAAATTGCGTCTGCTGCAACCACTTCCACTAAATTTGGGTTGTAAAACGCTTTTTTGAGATTGTTCGCACTGCTCAGCTTTTGGTTCAAGACATTCCGTTGAAAGGACGGAAATCACAGTCTGAAAACCCGCCATAGCGGTCCTTCAATTATACGGATGATGTTCAAGAGAAAACCATGTCCCCTCAGAAGCGCATGATTTCCTCGCCGGACAGAGCTCCTTCTTTCAGACTATTAGTAATCAATCGATAGCGTAATCAAATTTGATTTCAACGCTGTTTTTATATCCTGAAAAAACCGCCTTCTCTGAAACACAGCAAGTAAAATAAGTTGAATTACCATCTGCCATCAATGCCACTATTTGGCCAACTCAAGTGCGACTGGTTGACAAACACGTTCGATGACGCCATGAGAATCGACTTTTCGGGTATACGAACGCGTAGAGAAGTACCGCGTCAGCAGTTCACATGGCCGCCTCACGCACGGGCACGTGAATTGGCCAGAGTCCACCAAGGGCACAGATGGGAATTTAACTCATTTTACCTGCTGCGTTTCAGAGAAAAGATTCTTTGGGGATATAAACATAGCGTTGGAAGCAAAAACCATTACGCTATCGAATGATTACACTGAAAAGCCCACAGAAATAGCTCTTGCCCGGCGAGAAAGTATGCGCGTCTGCAAGCAGGAAATCTCCTTCTGTAACAAAGTACAAAAAAGGGTGTTCTGCAAAAGCGGCGACGTGGGGACTCTAGCCTGAGGTTCCAGCCTTTGAATGGTACTAACTACTACTGAAAGTTCCTCTTCAGCAAATAAGGCTGTTTCGAAAGTCGATTTGCTTCTCAGAAAAAAAAGACTTTCTAACAGCGCTGTAGCAACAGAAATAGAAATGCATTCACACAGCAATGCTATCGCACCTATTTTGTTGTTGTTTACACGAATTTTCTCCTCTGATTCGCAGATATTCCTAAGTTTTTTCGCATTAAAATTGTAGAAAACTTTGTTCTATCACTCTGTGAGCTCGAGTGTTCTCATTCTCATTCTACATTGCCAAATAAAGCCGCTATATAGCCTAGATTCGAAGCAGTCTAAGGTTATACACGAAAAGCATAGAATCGTGCAGAGGAAATCTAGAGAAAATCTCATTAAAATCACATATATCACAGTCATAGGTTTAGTAACAATGTCTCTTGGAAGCGGCTAAAAAATCCTCAAATTTTATCACAAAATCAGCACTTCACATTTGAATCGCGTTGCCACGATCGATCGACAACCATTCACAGACACTATCCGACATGAAATGCGTACCGAGTGTGCAACAAGATTTTCTTTGTTTGCAGTGCCTATCAATGATTACTGATTGTCTAAAAAAGAGCTTTGTTCAGCGAAAATGCGCCGAAACACGCTGAGTGTGGATTACTCAGTTTCATTTCCGATACTACAACGCAGTAAAAAAAAGCTTTTAATAAACAACGAATTGTTAGATTTACCAGAGATCTGGCCTTTGATCGATCGATTCCTATAATCTAGTGGAGACTCTCTGCTTAGCAAGAATACCCCTCTCAAAGATACTTTCAAATAACAGAAAGATAGCGCTTGACCTTGCCACTTCCAAGCAAGGAGAGAATCGATCAGTGGAGAGGATCGGTGGAAAACCTAACCGAAGAACAATTTCTGGGATGGGCAATTCCCTGACAAAAGCAGAACTTGAACTGAAAAAAAAAGCGTGACTTACTTGGTATGAAGGCCGTCAACATTCTGAGTGATGAGCCGACAAACTTCTCGGATCGTTCCACGAGGCGATAGTGAAATGAGTAGTGTTGCACTTTGCTTGAGAGTACCTTGGCCACGCCAAGAAATTTCGCGACCAGAATCTGAAGGAAGACAGTCTCTTTGTAAAGGAAAAGCTCAAAGAAAGGAAGAAAAGAAGACGTAAATGTAACCGTTTTCTCGCATCTTCCGAAGACACAAATTCCTGAATCGTCACCGGTCGATAGTTGGATCGCTCGAAGAGACCGATTTTCTCGGAGCGGTAATCGGGCAATCCTCCAAAAGTAAATATATTGCTTCCCTATCTCTCATATAGGACTAAAGGTTAAAGCTTTCGGCACCGATCAATCCTCGAGGAATGCGCCACGCATTCGCTTTCATCTAGCATTTTTTTATGATCCCAATGCATATGTGGCTTCACAATGACTCACGTTGCCCTACAATGTATCAGATCTGCGCGGCTATCCACCTAGACGAGTCTGGTATCAAATCGCCAATGAGCCCGTGGTGACGGAAAGTTGTGTGAACCTTGGGAGCGGGACTGAACCATCGAACATCGATTGTCCGACTGCTTGGGTGTCGCAGAACTCCTCTAACCAATGCGCCATACTCGCTCGAAATTGGAACTATCGTAATTTTGCTTCCTGGATGACCGCGTGATGTTGAGAACACTATTGCTTAGATCGACAGAATAAGAAACGGCGACCTCAATGGTGCACATCGCCTAGAGAAATTTTCTTAATGTGTTCTGGAAGTCGAGAAAAAGTAACGTTTCACCTTTGGTTTACGTTTTCTACTTAGTTGGGGTCTGTGGATGGTTTTTCACTATACCTTTGATTGTCATTTGATAGCTTGAAAAACGGCAACTCTCAATCTGCCTTACTTTTTCGGAAAACCTTCTTAGTGAGCTGTAACGACAAAGGGAAGATTACGTTTCGCTATCCGAGTAGAAGCCCATTGTGTGAAGATACATAGCGAGTATAAAGGTAATAATCAAAAACAATAGAAAAACTAGTGCTTCCAAAGGACGATAGAACAAAGTGTCTTCCACAATTATATGGAAATTTTGAACTTCAAAGCACACACTATCGATTATTCCCAATATTTCTTATATCTTTACTGCCTTTGTAGTGTTATGTTTTTGAATATATTAAGAGAACTGACTTAAAGCGAAAAATTCGACTCAGGCGGGAGTCGAACCGCGTTTCATCCATACCGGGGGGTGCGTGCCACCCCTATACCACTGATGCCACCGCTTACTCACATTCATTCTTCAATATCTGTTGATCAAAGCTATCAGCCACCAACGATTAAAAGAGTTGTTAAGAAAGCAATATTGCTCCATAAACCCAACTAAGCTGACAGCCACGGCTAATAGCTATAAGAGAGAGGTTTTGAAGATTGAGTGGTGAGTAAGCGGTGGGCGTCGGTCGTGTAGTGGAAGCACGCGTCCCCGGTATGGATAACGCGGGTTTCAACTCCTGTCAGAGGTCAAATTTTTACTTAACACTCAATTCTCTTAGATACATCGAAGAACTGCTAGAGAGTTGTCCATAACCGAAGTCGTATGCAGTGCCCAATGATGTTTTTGACGAATTTCCCATTATTCTCTAGTTTTCTTCGCATCCAAAAGCTATATATCTTTTCACTCGTTTTTGAGTGTTCCTTAAGACCACACTCAAATTCAAATACGCTTGATAAGAATTTTTTGAGCCTGCATGTGGCCTGCGGTTCCGCTCTGTAGGGGGTTCTCCCCCTAGAGGATCTGGTTCGGACGAAAGGCACCGAGCAACTGACGAGGGTGAAAAGCCGGAGCACATGTAATGCACAGTTAAAGAGTCAATAACGGAACACATACATGGTTCAAAAAAACTATTAGGCATATATCCACGAACACAATGAGAAAGGAAGCGATACAGAGCTCCAGGGTAACACCTAAAGCCCGGAAACTTTTTCAAAGGAGAAACAAAACCTTAGTTGCAAGACAAATCGCTCGCCGCTTGCGAATCACGCAATGGCCCACAGCGACCCAAATATCGTCCGCAAAGGGTTAAAGCTACGTGGATATCCACGAGACAATTAGAAATACAACATAGACTGTTCTCCAACTACAAAAGAAAAAGGGAAAGGGCGATTGCCCACCTGACTCGGTTGAAATCCCAGCGCCAGTCAGGACAAGCAGCCGATCGATAGCCGCGACTTTGCCAATAAACTTCTTCACCACATCAGAGCTCGGTGCCTTGAAAGTGGGCACAAATCGTGACGTCATCAATCCAAGGAGATCTTTAGAGGATAATGGCGCAAAACGTCAGATTTTCGCAATCGAGCGAGAAATTGGCAACGGAGCGTGGGATTGCCCTGGTGTACTACGTTTGTTGCGCTATTGGGTATCCCACGGCATTGCACCGGATTGTGCTAGAAAAACTGCAGAATTATTCGTTAGGATTCTGATTGAACAGTAGCAGTATTTATTTATAAGTGATCACAGTTTAAACTTACAGTGAGAGCTACCACAACAAATCTTTCCAGTCCATGCGGGAGTTGACTCAGGTTTCACTCAAGCCAGATGCGCGCGCTAACCATTACATCACTGAAGCCACCGCCTGCTATCACTTTTTTCTCCCGTATCGCTGTAAACTATGTTTATATACAAGGTTTGCTCCGAATACAGTAATTACTGAGCCATTTCTTCGCGTGAAAATAGCCGGAACCGCAGAATCCATCTTCATAATGCGACGTCCTCTACGCCGAACGACTACCAAAAGCATACTATCCGGCTTATACACGTCATAATCGCGACCCTAGAGCGCATGTGGCGCAGTGGTTAGAGGTGCCCTGCGTCGCACCCGAGGTCAACGGTTCAATCTCGCGCTCAAGGCTCACCAAGCCATCCATCCCTCCGGGGTCGGTAAATTGGTACCAGACAGGTCTCAGACTTGTCTGGAGGATAAGCAGCACTGCACTCGGTTCAGCTGGATGGCCTCCGCGAGTCATTGTACAAGGCCAGATATGCATTCAATCACCTCAAACGAAGTTAAAAATGGAAGTCGAATGCATGGCGCATCCCTCAGGGATTGATCAACGCCCTAGAGCTTTATCCTTTATTCCTTTTTAATCGCGACCCTAAGGACACTGGAATTCTCGTAAATTTGCCAGATTGTGGGTCTAAGACTCCATCATTGAAAATCTACCCTTTTCTGTTTCGAATTTTGTTTTTCTTCTCGAACAAAGCAGAAAATATCGAAGAGAACCATTGAAGCGTACGTACTGATTACTAACTGAACACTAATTTCAATGCGCATTTCGATGGTTCCTCAACGACACGATTTGAAAGCTGGCCATCCACATGAAATTGGCTTTGATCACGAATTCCGAATCAATCATATAATTCGCGATCATATCTATGAGTTAAGCATGAGTAAGTATGCGGATATGGGAGGTTGTGCGCATAGTCTTCCCTCTATAACAGTTTTTAGAAATGTTTCTAGTCAGAAAATTGATATAGCCCTGCCTTAATCACGATGCCTGTCATGTAATTCGAGTTACCTAGATGTATGTGACTAAAGTAATTCTATAAATAAGAGTCCTCCCCGAAAACTATGATGAGGTTCGCATCCTCTGAAAGATTAGAGCCCACTTAAGCAGCTCCTATGTTCAGCGGGAATAGCTGAATCGGCTAACATTCGCTATAGTATCACATTGAATGCAAGTGTTAAGACTTATATCGGATTTGTAGAAAAATAAACAAAATTCGTAATAATAACAAACAGCCAGGTTATAAATGATTCTTTTTAAGAAATCCATACAAGACTCTACTCTAACTTACGGTTCGAATCATAGCAAGAAAAAATGTCACCGGTCAAGTCTATGTACTTGGAGGGGATGATTCAGATAACCCACGTACTCCGGAACCGTGGTAGGGCGCTCTCTATCGCCACTATATGTATGGGGTGAGAGAAGTGATGCCGTATAGCAGACGGCTTTGAAATTCCACTTAACGTTCTTTATTTTCGTCTTCTCTGCTAAATCGAATCCTTTTATTGAAACTGATGCCATTTTGCTTCATTGTGCATCCTATTTTCAGTAATATGGAAATAGAAACTTCATCCTCTTCTTTAAACAAAGGAAAATGTCCACTTGTTCTTACGTAAGTGACTGAAGTGTTCCTGACCATTCAAGTGGTTGATTGTTTGCCAGCGTGCTCTAGTCATAGCAAAATCTCTTACGCGCATCACCTAGATGAAACCACACTTGTCTGGGCAATAAACCAAACTGGCTTGCTACTCTGGCAGACCGATGTATAGATTAATTATGCACTACGTCCACTTCTGCAAGGCATGACGACGTCGATGTATGGCATGTCGACCATCTCCGAACGCATTATTCGTATTTCTATCTCAACAGTTTATGTAACTTCTGATAATTGAACTGTAATTGACAAGTACTGGCATATGGAGTGGTTCATCCACATGTTAGATGGTGAACGGCCATCCCACACACTTCGGACCACACTCTCTAGTGGTCCGCATGCTGGCTTAATATAGAGATACGACAAAACGTGTCGTATACCTGACAGGTTCAGCGAAATCAGCTTATGATTTTGTATTTCCCCTTCCACACCACACGGTCTCATCGCATGAAAACAATTTCATTCGACATTTATAAACAGTCTATTCAACGAACGACATTGTCGAAAGGCTCTCAATAAGCGGCTAGTAATGTTCTTCAACAGCACGTTCATGATTAGAGTTTCCCCAATGTTGTATAACTGAGGGAAGCCGAACAAAACAGGGCGTTCACCCTAAAATTCCGGAGTTTCTCGCATTCCCTTGACAGATTGCAGTCTCGTAAAGTTCTTTCGTGCTGTGAACATTTGGGGATTACCAATACCTGTATCAACACCCCATCTGACACACGTGGTTCCACAAATAGTGATTATCTAGCAAACGATCTGGATGCCTTTGTAGAGTTTCGGATTTGACTTATGCCGCAGAAGATTTTTCTATGTGAAAAAAATGTTGTGACTTTCTTGCGGCTCACAATTCCGAGTTTCTCAAAAGTAGCACACATTATATCCCCGTGCACCAGTGAAATTCCAGTGTGTCTAGAAAAGTGCAAATCGGGATTGCAAAAGTAACCTACAATTATATTGAGATTTTTCAAAAGCATAACAAGAATCTGTATTGTATTCTCATGGTATCTAAATGAAAATATCTATTTTCATCTTATTCGGAAAACACAGCCGCTTTGGTGGAGAAACCTTATCTGTGTCATCATATTTGCTGACGTGTTATTTGACTTTGACTCTTAAGAATGAATTTTTGGTGAGTAGTGCAGCCTCCTATGTGGATGTCATGGAGTATTGCTCTTTTCCGGATAACGCTCGACCTCAAATTGCACAGTCACTTTACTGCATATTCAAAAGAACTGACTGAACCATGGTAGGAGATACCCTGTATATCCTGATTCTACTTCATCGGATTGTCATCTCTTTCGCGTAATGAAGCAGCATCTTCCTAAGAGAAATTTAAGGACTCGCAGCGAGCTTAAAAATAGCCCCCACAGACTTCCTTTGATCGACACTTTCAGTCTTTCTGCGAGGAAGACATCAAGTCTTTTGCTCAGCAAATGCAATCATAATTTTGATTATGAAGATAATTACAATGTTTGATTGATTCAGCCCTCCAAAATATAACGAATTTAATAAAAGTGTTTAAATGCGAAAGAAATTATGGGACAGCTCAAAATAGCACTGCATTCATTTTTCTTGGTTTAGGGTAGTAGAGTCTAGGGACTAGATTCGCCTTTGATTTCGTGCTTGAAGCGATTTGAAGTTCAGATTTGGTACTTCTTCTAAGGGACTAATGGAGGTGTTTGTCTGATTGGATTGCAGACAGTTTGACCTTTGAGACTCTAAAGAAGGCGAGCTGCGAAAACGTCAGCTGTTTAATAAAGATTAATGTGATACCTCGTGTCTGACTTAAAGAATAAAATCAGCATTTATATGGAAGCATTCGAGGTTAATAGACAATCGGTCTTGGGAATTGTTAGAGGCTGACAATGATATAGCTTTTAGCGGTATCAAATAGATAACGCAGTTTGGTACAAACAAAGTCGTAGTGACCATTTTTTTGAGTGAAGCATTGGGTGAGTACGTTTTGTGAGTTCGTTTGAGTACGTTAGTGAGTTCGTTTTTTATTTCATTATAAGCATTTTCGTAAAGTTTCATCTGATAGTAGACGAGCAGGCACACTGATTAATTCAAATTAACGATACATTCTCAATGCCGGCCATCCAGGCAAAATTGGATCTGATCGCAATTGATGATCAATATTATAATTCTTCCATGAACGTGACTAAAACTATGAGGTTGGTGCGAAGATTCTATTTGGCTAACGTTTACTAACGACTTTCGTCTACTTCAGAGCCGATACAATTCGACCGTTCTCCAGAGTCGCTCGTCGTCGTCGCGCTTTCGCCATCGTTTGTCTTTCCCAGTCGAAATTTCTAAGATGGCATACTGCTTGGATGAAGAATATCACCTAGTAAAATTTCTCTGCATACACAACTGTTGCCGACGATATCGATTGCCTATTACTATGGTTTGCGAAGTTACTCATATTTTATGTCAATCGTGATCACGTTCGTCGGGTGATGCATGAACGCGTGGGTTAAGCAATGTATGTATTTCTATCCATCATTCAACTTGGCAAAATACCTCTAATCCCAATCATAGCTGGCAGCTTAAACCGTCGCTAGTACCTGTCACCAGATGCGAACGCCCCTTAAATAAAGTGTAAATATTTAGAAAAAATAGGGTGAAAATGAGGGGAGGATGAAAGTGAGGAGGGCCTCACGAACCACAAAAATTATGGTGTTTTTGGGATGCCTTTGAAAGGTTTAGAAGACTTCTTCTTGAAGGCACAGGTATATACTGACTCAAAAAACGGGGCACATGATTATACAGTTCCACACGACACAAAATACACACGTCTATACAGTACACACTATCTGATGTGCATGATTTTTTGAACCAAACGTTTTAAAAAAAATATTTTAATATATATAAATTAATAAATATCGATTTTAATTAGTATTAGTAGTCCCCTGAATCTTCATTGAACTTCTATAATACAGATGTTGGAGTAGGTACCTGCAGTATGGTTTTCACATAGGCAAAAACTAAACTTGGCAAAACCGTATTAATGGAGAGCGGTTAGATTAATAACACATTTTTTCTTTCTTTCTAATTCCTTAATTGTTTGTAACAATTCAGGATAATAGATACAGTGAATGGGATCACCACACCCCATAATGACCAATATGAAACTACTTTATATGGTTTACAGCCGAAGGTGGGCAAGCAGGACAATATCCGTTCCACAACACTAAGATAGTTTAGATCTCAAATACGAAAAGCCAAATGGTCGGTCAAAGTGATCGCGCACGTGGGAAGTTAGGCGCTCACATTCTCTCTTATCTTGTGCGAGCGACCAAGACCCACAGAGCAACAATCCCCGTTACGGATGTTTAATGATTTTCCTTGTCATTAATTTATTATTATTTATTTATTATTTGATTTATTTTTATATATATTTTTTTTTATTTTTTTTATTATTTTGATATATATATTTATCTTATTATTTATTTATTTTATTGATTCCTCATATTTTATAATTTTAATAATATTTTTTCCCATTGCGGCATTTAGGCCGCAGGCCACCCACCTTTCCTCGGAAAACAGACCGGATCAAACCTCACATCAAACCCTCGGACCAGCAAGATCAGGCACATTTCTTTTGCGAATGCGCTCCGCTATAAATTTGACGGTACGGGGCGGTGCTCTAGCGCGGGACGCTCAACCTCTAATGACAAGACGGATAGACCGGGTTTGAAAAACTTTCGCTTATCCCGTGGATCGTGCCACGATCATTAAAAAAAATATACGCGCATTATCGTGGGTGCCTTTTGTTTTTGGTTGTCGGAGGTCCGCAAACAAGCGCGATTCATTCGCAACTACTCTGGAAAATTCCATGGTTCAAGTTCCGCAAACAGTCCACATTCATTATCAAGGGCAGGGGGTCGAAGTTCGGCTCATAACCGTCAGCATTAATTCCTTTCTCTATAATTACCTCCACTTATGACCCGTCCTCAGCTCAGCTGAAAAATGTCTTCCCCCTCGCGTAGTTAAATATAGGTTAAAAAAAAACCCTTGTCAATCCGATCACAGCTTCAGCTTGACTGGGAGCAACATCGTCTTGTGTTTTACAGATCAATCCAGATTATAATGTATGCTGTCACTAATTATGCATTGGGAGAAAGCCAGATGAGAAAGTCCGGGCTGGGTGGGCGCAAATGTGCGACC